>JAACNH010000178.1:317537-359066 GCA_019447015.1 Hymenochirus boettgeri | reverse complement strand
TTCAGGGAAGCCCTTCCCCCTCCCTGGGGATTCCTTCTGTTTGCTGCATCCCTTAGCTTTATAAACTTTTTAGTGTGTAGCCCACCTCATCCCACCCCAAACCACTGATTTACTTTTGCATGAAAAGCCACAGAAAGATACTTACAGACCTTCGTCCCCCCTGAGCTCTAAATAACTGGCATCTGTGATTGGCTGGGATTCCATTTCAGTCCAAATCAGATTATTTAATTGACCATTGGATTAACAGATGAAATGGGCATAGGGACTGGGTTAAAATCCAATTTGTGCCATTAGATTAATAAAGGGGATAAGGACTGGGTTTTGACCCTATCTCTGCCATTGTATTAACAGATGAAATGGGGACAAGGACTGGGTTTTAACCCTCTCTGTGCCATTGGATTAATAAAGGGATGGGGACTGGTTTTGAACCCTATCTCTGCCATTAGATTAACACATGAAATGGGGACAGGGCCTGGGTTTAACACTATCTGTGCCATTGAATTAATAGAGGGAATGGGGATTGAGTTTTAACCCTCTCTACCCAGTCTCTGTCTACATTCCCTCTATTAATCCAATGGCACAGATAATGTTAAAACCCAGCCCCCATTCCATCTATTAAGACATAGACACATATAGGGTCTATTCCTTCTATCTGTGCCATTGGATTAATCAAGGGAATTACTGGGGGGGTGGATGTGCCCTAAGGAGGAGTGTCTGTGCCATCTTGTTTACTATAGAAGGACATTTGCAATAAGGAGGGGTATCTGTGCCATCTTGTTTACAATAGAAGGGCATTTGCAATAAGGAGGGGTGTCTGTGCCATCTTGTTTACAATAGAAGGACATTTGCAATAAGGAGGGGTGTCTGTGCCATCTTGTTTACTATAGAAGGGCATTTGCAATAAGGAGGAGTCTCTGTGCCATCTTGTTTACTATAGAAGGGCATTTGCAATAAGGAGTGTCTGTGCCATCTTGTTTACAATAGGGCATTTGCAATAAGGAGTGTCTGTGCCATCTTGTTTACAAAAGAACATTTGCAATAAGGAGGAGTGTCTGTGCCATCTTGTTTACTATAGAAGGATATTTGCAATAAGGGGGGGTGTCTGTGCCATCTTGTTTATAATAGAAGGGCATTTGCAATAGGGAGGGGTATCTGTGCCATCTTGTTTATAATAGAAGGGCATTTGCAATAAGGAGGAGTGTCTGTGCCATCTTGTTTACAATAGAAGGGCATTTGCGATAAGGAGGGGTGTCTGTGGCATCTTGTTTACATTAGAAGGTAATTTGCAATAAGGGGGTGGGGGCCCTCTGCCATCTTTACTGAAGGGGCATTTGCAATGAGGTGTGGGGGGCCTGTCTCATCTTGTGCTTTTCATAAGCCATATTGTAACCTTTGAGTATTAGCTCAGGTTTTGTCCACCTGAAGGGTTAATAGTCTAATTACATTGTACCAGACTTCTCTCACAATAGCAAGAATAAAATGAAGAGATGCTACAACATATACGGTTATCTGCAGAGGCTGATGGTTAGCTAAATACCAACCAAGGAGACATTCTTTTGCTTTAGAAAGTCTTCTCAACCTTTTACCTGCTCTCTGTAGAATGCAGAGATTTCATTTTTTGGCTCTTGTTTTCTCCAAGAGTAAACTATGTGCACCAGACAGCTGTTTGCACAGACCTAGGTAATGTACATCTCATTGGCTGTCCCTGACGGCCCATGTAATAGGCCTGAATAAATCTTTCTCAGATCAAACATTGAATTGATTGAGTCAGGCTGAAAAATGGATTATTTTTATTAAAGGAAAAAAGGTGATCCACTAGTTAATATTTTGGAATCCACCCCTCAAATGGAAAATATAATACAGGCAAAATCAACCCAAAACTGCAATAAAAAAGATATAAGACTAACCTGAAATGCTGCACAATTTGCTTTTTCTCCGGTTTTTGATTCCTGGTTCTTCTAGTTAGCAACTGTAAGTCATGGACATCACATCCAATGGCTGGATGCTATTCATCTAGTTCCCTCCTCTGAGCATGCTCAAGCTCATTACCAGCTAACCAAATTGGTAAAGGGGGCATGAACCAATATAGCTCCATAGTTTCCACGAGGCATCCAGGAGCATAGCAGGCATAAGCTAATAATTCCAAAGGACAAGGTTGGATAACTCATATTTTAAAGGGACCATTCTCATTGAAATATTTAACTGTGGGTGGAGTTGTCCATTAATATTTAATGTCTTTTTTTAAAAAGACATCTGCTCAATTTAATCCATGTTCAACCGACATGTTTCGGATCACATGTGACTGAGAAAGGGTCCATGTGACTGATAACATGTCTGTGAAACATGGTTTAAAGCAAGTGTGAGCAGTTATGTCTGAATTCCTGTGTTTCTTCCAACAAACACCAATATTGATAGTGAACTATTTTTTGCAAGTGGGGGGAAGCACAGCTGGAAGTAATTAAAGCCAAGCACTGGAAAGTGTAACATTATCAGGGTTATTCAATAAAAGCTCTTATCGTTTAAAATGGTGCTAATTTTGCCCCAACCAATCAGATCTTATTAACATTTGGAAGCTAACATTCAATAAGCTGGGGGAAAATTAGCACCATTTTTAACGATAAGAACTTTTATTGAATAACCCTGTATGTGTACCTAATCCTTATCATTTTCAGCTGCTGAAAACACAGAAGAAAGCACTTCACCCGACTTCCAACCGACCCCCAACGCCCGCTTCGGGCCAATGTTCGTCACTTTGTTTGTCGTGATCGGGGGTAGTTGTGTACTAACCTTTAGAAGGGAGCATGCACTTAACGTAGAAGAGAAGTGGTTGAGGACAGGGTTAGGGTTAGATTCAGGTGCAGATTCAGAATGTATTCCAAGTGCTCGGGCAAGATAATGTGCTGAAAGACCTTAAGGAAGGACAGAATGGAGCTGCCATCCTGGCACCCAAACAGTTCTACCAGATAATGAAGTTTGCAAAACTAGTCTGTCCAAAGCACTTACTGCACATGATGTAAGAGGCAATACTTTTAACTCCTTTTAACATACTTTTAATCTCCCAAACACATTAAAGGGGAAGTTCAATGCAAATACATAAGTAATTTTCCATGCCAATGAATATAACCTACCTGTCCAGCATTTTGTCTGTGTATAAATAAATGATTTCTAATAACTGAATTCTGGTTTACAGGACCCTAATAGTTTCCATTTTGATTTTACCCTTGACACAGCACCTAGGTTGATTGAGTGGCTCAATGGGGATCTGAGCATGTTTGACCCTCCCAAGAGACAATTAGTACAAATTATGTTTTGGGACATTCCAAGGAAGAGTGCATCTTAGGAAGGACCATTACATTGGACATTATGATTGCAGGTTCATTGGATTGTTTCAAAAGAAAGATGGATGATTGATACATAAAGTAGAGTTGATCCTGAGAGATTTCCGATTGCCACTTGGAGTCAGGAATGACATTTTTTCCCCTTCATAATTCTGGTGGGGTTTTTTTTTGCCTTCCTCTGGATCAACAGTTAGGCAGGAAATGTTGGTATTATGGAGTAGTTTGGACTGAATGGACATATCTTTATTCGACCTCAATATTCTACTATACAGAACCTGAAATGTCGGCTCACAGCATGACGTAGCAAAGGATATCAAATTAACTGATTTTTCAAAATGGAGAATATGTAGCATAACAAGGTATGCGTAATATAAACTAATAATTAGAAAATATTTCCCTCTGTACTTTTAAGCTGTTAATGTACTAGGAATGTTTAAATGAGAACTTGTTTCTAATGTAGGATTCTCGATTTAATAAGGACCTTTTCTGCTATAGCTTTCATTATAAAAACAAATGCATTATATATTTTTCAATCATAATGCTTCCTCTACTTTGACAGGGTACTTTGCTCTTCTTCCTGGTCACGGATGTCAGGCAATTTGGTTGTGATATCACGTTGTGTCTTTACTGACAGCTGCAACCAGGGAGTGGAGCAGCTGTCAGCTGATGAGCTTAGAAGAAGTGGCAAGGGACCAGTTCACAGAACTTCATTGGCATATTGAGAAAATATTAATGAGAAAGAGGAGTTTGGGGAGTGGATCATTAAGTTATTTTCTGGGGCCGATACATGCAATTTTAATCTAGTTACTATAATCACATTTTTAAAATCTAGTGACCCTCAGTTGTATTTTGTTTTCTGCGGAGTCGTCGGTTCCTAAGGGAAGAACCTACAGAGGTGTCTGCACCCAGTGTTGGATAGAGTGCACCTCCATCATTGTTTACTTTGCTTATAATATTGTTCTACCTTGAATCTATACCCCTCTTTACAGTAGTCAATATCTTGTTAAATCTAGATGTTAACTTCTGGAACTTTTTACTACTGTTACCACTGTTTGTTACCCAATAAAATTCCTAGCAATAGGGTTTTCACTTATTTCTTTCACTTATTTATTAGAAATCTTTACAACAGTTCATAAAGCCATTTATGGTGTAGGTGGCACAAGGATTATTAAAACCCCCAAATGCATCACCTTACATTTATCAAGATTAAATCTCATCTGCCATTCTGCTGCCCGTTTCCATAATATAAAATAATAATAATATATTCCTCAGTCTGCTTGCTGCAATTGCGCATCTTTTTGAAGTTTCCAAAGTTCTGCACAGTTTAGTGTCTTCAGCAAATGATGATGACACTTACTCTCAATGACTACTTCTAACAAATTTAAAAAAGTGGCCACTGTACAGAACCTTGAGGCACTCCACTTAGAACTTTACTCCACATCTGTGGTCAAAAAGGGGTACCCTAAATTATTACCCCAAAAGAATATCACTCAGAGGCCAAATTGGTTGATGAAAGATCTTTGTCAGATAATCCCACCTGCGGTGACAAGCAACACACAGCAATTAGTGTATAACAAGTCCTAATTCTAGGGGCTGGGTTACAACTTATATAGGCAAAATGACATCACAATATTGGAAAGTAACAAAAGATATAATTGCGCAGATGCACAGATGTGTCTTGATAGCGTGACATTTCTGAGGTCCCAGGTCCCTTGGATAAGAGCTGTAACATCTAGAAATGTCTCCAAGTTAACTGCACCCAAGATATCATCTTCCTGTTTGCACAAAAGATGCTGCTTTTGGTTTTGCCTAGTCATTGAGGCTCTTATGAGGTTTATCCTTTATTATGAGCCTTTACACATATTTGCAAAACATATTTGGATCTCTGTTTGTGATCCAATAACCAGTTCTCTATCCATGTACAAATGTTTTCTTCAAGGCCAACAGTCCTCAGTTTATACATTAGTCACCTATGTGGCACAGTATCAAAATCTTAAGAAAAATCTACTCTATAGTATACCACATCCACTGCTATGCCAGAATCTAAATTCTTACTCACTTCTTCATAAAAACCAAGTAACACTGTCACAATTTATTTCCCATAAATCCATGCTGACTACTACTACTAAGATCAGTTCTAGAGAAAAAGTCAATAATATGGTCCAGAAACTAACAGGGTTATTCAATAAAAGTTCTTATCGTTTAAAATGGTGCTAATTTTGCCCCAACCAATCAGATGTTACCTTTCAAATGTTAAATGATATCTGATTGGTTGGGGCAAAATTAGCAGCATTTTAAACGATAAGAACTTTTATTGAATAACCCTGTTAGTTTCCAGTATCTTCCCACCACTCTTAGCAAATCTCAGCTGTGGCACTATAATTCTTCACCAATCAATATAAATCAGAAGGTCTGTCATCTGGAATATTGTGCCTAAGTCAGCACATATGTACATGGTTGTATTCTCTACTTTGAAATATAGGTGTGTTATTGCACAATGGGTTTCGCATTAATGCACAACAGGTGTGTTATGAAGTGCCTATGAAGTATATAAAATTGCCATTATGGTGACCCCTCACAAGAAGTTGACAGATTTATGGAGGGTATTAAGGCTGTGTAATCTGTTTAAACTGAGCAATACAATGGACATAAAACAGTTTGTAGGCAGCCGTAGAGAAACGCATGATGGGAATGAAAATGACGGCTTTTGTATAAAATATTCTCAGGCTAATTGCAGTGTCATTTTCATATACTAGATTATAGCAGTTTTAAAGGAACACTAAATCCATAAATATTACTATTTGGCATCCGTTTCTATTATTCACAGGGAGGTGAAAACACTTATTCTCACCTCCCTGTAAATAATAGACCGCTCGGGGAACTGGAACTTACCTTACCGCGCTCCACTCGCAAGCCGCTACTGCACAGAACAGCTGTTCTGACCCGATCGCGCGCCCTATCTTTTGCATTGGCACGCATGTGCCTAAGATATGTACTGTGACCGGTACATACTATTTTGCGTATTGTGACTTGCACATACAAGCTTGCCCACTGTGACTGGTGCATACAAGTTTGTCTACAGTGACTGACACATACAAGTTTGCTCACAGTGACTTCTTCAAACAAGTTTGCTCACAGTGACTTCTACACTTCTATTTCACCAGACACTGGTAGGTCAGCCCTCCAGTTCCCCAGACACTGGTAGGTCGCGCCAGTTTCCCCAGACACTGGTAGGTCAGCCCTCCAGTTCCCCGACACTGGTAGGTCATTGCACCTCCAGTTCCCCAGACACTGGTAGGTCAGCCCTCCAGTTCCCCAGACACTGGTAGGTCAGCCCTCCAGTTCCCCAGACACTGGTAGGTCAGCCCTCCAGTTCCCCAGACACTGGTAGGTCAGCCCTCCAGTTCTCCATCCAGTGTTTACTTAAAGGGCATGTCCACTCCCAAAACTAAAATTTAACCCTATACGGCCCCATGTGTAGTGTTCAAAAATCCTTACCATACATCTCTGCTCAAAACAGTCTTTTGCATTGCTATGTCGTGAGTTATCTGGTCCTGCTTCCTCTCGTCCTCTGAGAGTTTCTGGTACGTTCAGGGAAGCCCTCCCCCTCCCTGGGGATTCCTTCTGTTTGCTGCATCCCTAGCTTTATACTTTTTAGTGTGTAGCCCACCTCATCCAACCCCAAACCACTGATTTACTTTGCATAAAAGAAGCCACAGAAGATACTTACAGCCTTCGTCCCCCTGAGCTCTAAATAACTGGCATCTGTGATTGGCTGGGATTCCATTTCAGTCCAAATCAGATTATTTATTGACCACTGTGACTGTCAAATACAAGCTTGCCCACTGTGACTGATGCATCAAGTTTGCCCACTTTGACTGGTACGTGCAAGTTTGCCCACTGTGACTAGCATATACAATTTTGCCCTGTGACTGGTACATGCAAGTTTGCCTACTGTACTAGCATATACATTTTGCCCACTGACTGTCAAATACAAGCTTGCCCACTGTGACTAGCACATACAATTTTACCCACTGTGACTGTCAAATACAGTCTTATACAATCTTGCCACTGTGTGGCTGGCACATGCAAGTTTGCCTACAGTGTGGCTGGCACATGCAAGTTTGCCTACAGTGTGGCTGGCACATGCAAGTTTGCCTACAGTGTGGCTGGCACATGCAAGTTTGCCCACTTACTAACTTTGGTATAAGGCAGCCAAAGGCAAGGTGAGGTGGAGACTGGAGAGGCACACTGACTGGCGCGCACGCTTTTCCTCATGGGAATAAGTACAAGAATGTCACAATTTTAACCGATTACATGTAACTGGTACTTATCAGTTACCTGCTTGCAACCCTAACTGCTATTTTCCCCATTTTATAATGTATTTCAATTGTAACCAGATATTAATGATTGGTCTATTACTTTTGGTAAATGCATTATCTCCTCCCTCTGCTTTAATGAGCTTTTTAAAAACGTGAGCATGTGTAGAGGAGTCAGCAGGGGAAACAGCAGTCAATAATTGGTTGTGATGTCAGCAGTCACAGCCTTGATTGACTGCATGGAGGGAGGGGCCAGCTTACTATGCCAGAATGGGGACAATAATTATCCTTATAATTGCTGAATATCTCAGTCAAGTTGGGGCAGGTAACTGACATGTGACCAGATTTTGTTGTAAGGGTGGACATTCCCTTCAAGGCTAGGTTTTCACACTTTAGCCTACTTAATGCTGCGGGGGAACAACGCTCTTGTGATGTGTATGTTTCCTGCATTATCACATATGTGTTCCATTGATTTTAATGGCACTGCTATGCATTACGCAGCAAGCTGCTGCATGCAGTACGTTGCACGTAACGCATATCATAGTTGTGTGGCGGTACCATTCACTCTATGAGCACAGCATTTGGTGCAATGTCATGTGTTCACTTGCACCAAAACATCCCCTAGTGGAACAAACCTTAAATATAACTTTGAATTTGACTTGAAAGCTACATATATAAAGGAATGTGTGGTGTCTTTACTGCAGGTTTTAAAACTCAATAATATTGTTGTGCTATGAGAATGGGTTTTCATTTTATAATTCATTCTGATTAAATGCATATATTTGTACTAGTGTGTGTGGCTGGCATGGAAACATAAGGTGAGATGGGTTGTATCAGTAGGTATGTGTTCCTGTGCCTGGGTGGTGTTGCAGTATGGTTTTTGTGTTGTGACCATAAGAGTGGCCCTGCAGATGTTTGCCAACAACAACTCCTCGTTGTTGTTGTTAATTATTATTATTATTATTATTTTTATTATTTTATTATTTTATTTTTATTATTATTTTATTATATTATGAATTGAGAATGCCAGTCGGATGACTAGCGAAACGTCTTCAAGAACTACATTTCAAGTCCAGTTGATCTAATTGAATACAACAGATATTATTTCATTATTATTATTTTATTATTTTATTATTATTTTATTATTGCTTGTGAAGGTTCTCATTCATCCAGGTCATGGTAATACTGTATATTCATCATCCAGGTTGGTATATCTGTAATATTCATCCATCCAGATCACGTATACTGTAATATTATCATCCAGGTCACGGTATATCTGTAATTTCATCCATCCAGGTCACGGTATATCTGTAATATTCATTCATCCAGGTCATGGATATCTGTAATATTCATTCATCCAGGTCATTGTATATCTGTAATATTCTTCATCCCAGGTCACGGTATATCTGTAATATTCATCCATCCAGGTCACGGTATACTGTAATATTCATCCATCCAGTCACGGTATATCTGTAATATTCATTCTCCAGGTCACGGTATATCTGTAATAATTCATCCTCCAGGTCATGGTATATCTGTAATATTCATTCATCCAGGTCACGGTATATCTGTATATTCATCCATCCAGTCCGGTATATCTGAATATTCATTCATCCAGGTCATGGTAATCTGTAATATTCATTCATCCAGGTCAACGTATATCTGTAATATTCGTCCATCCAGGTCACGGTATATTGTATAATATTCGTTCATCCAGGTCACGGTATATCTGTAATATTCATCCATCCAGGTCACGGTATATCTGTAATATTCATTCATCCGGTCACGGTATATCTGTAATTTCATTCACAGGTCACGGTATATCTGTAATATTCATTCATCCAGGTCACGGTATATCTGTAATATCATTCATCCAGGTCACGTATCTCGTAATATTCATTCATCCAGGTCACGGTATATCTGTAATATTCATTCATCCAGGTCACGGTATATCGTAATTTCATCTCATCCAGGTCACGGTATATCTGTAATTCATCTCATCCAGGTCACGGTATATCTGTAATATTCATTCATCCAGGTCACGGTATATCTGTATATTCATCCATCCATGTCATGGTATATCTGTAATATTCATTCATCCAGGTCATGGTATATCTGTAATATTCATATCATCAGGTCACGGTATCTCGTATATTCATTCATCCAGGTCACGGTATATCTGTTATTTCATTCATCCAGGTCACGGTATATCTGTAATATTCATTCATCCAGGTCACGTATATCTGTAATATTCATCATCCAGGTCACGGTATATCTTGTAATATTCATCCATCCAGGTCACGGTATATCTGTATATTCATCCATCCAGGTCACGGTATATCTGTAATATTCATTCATCCAGGTCACGTGTATATCTGTAATATTCATCCATCCAGGTCACGGTATATCTGTAATATTCATCCATCCAGGTCATGGTATATCTGTAATATTATTCTCCAGTCACGTATATCTGTAATATCCATCCATCAGTCACGGAATCTCTGTATATTCATCCATCCAGGTCATGGTATATCTGTTGTATTCAATTAGATCAACTGGACTTGAAATGTAGTTCTTGAAGACGTTTCTCTAGTCATCCGACTTGCTTTCCGACTAGCGAAATGTCTTCAAGAACTACATTTCAAGTCCAGTTGATCTAATTGAATACAACAGATATACCATGACCTGGATGAATGAGAACCTTCACAAGCATTTTAATAGGATGTTGTTTCAGTGGCCTAAAGCTATTTACTATATATGCACAAGTATAAACCGGCTTTCGGCTTATACTCAAGCCAGCGAATAACTTTGGAATTTGCCTACCAATCGCTACCTATATGTGCCAGCTGACGGTCACTATTCGGCGCCGGGCAGTAACGGCAGCCGGAAGCATCATTACAGGCAGCGAGGGAGCCAGCGGTGGCCAGATTTCCAAAGTTAGTTGATAACTTGAGTACAAGCTGAGGTCGGTTTATACTTTAGGATATATAGTAAATCGCTTTAGGCCACTGAAACAACATCCTATTAAAATGTTATTTTACAGAGACAATATAATAAAGCAGTAAAGACAACCAGCAGCCCACCATATGTTTTGAACACATCCACTTCCAGCATTCCCTACAAGCAAGAACAGAGGATAATCAGGGAATGCTAGAGCTGTATATTTCATTTGTAAAGAGAAGGAAGCAAAAGTAAACCGTCAAATAGAGGATAATTTCATGCAGGGGAAAGAAAACAAATGATTTACACTCCAGCATTGCCTACAGCAAACACTCTGCTATAGCTGGATACTCATGGAATGCTGGAAGTTGTAGTTTTTGTTAGTAATGTGATAACAAGAAAACAACAAATAAAGTTTAATACCAGAACAGCAAACAAATGCTTCAACACTACAACCCACAGCATTCCCTACAAGCAAGCACTCTGCAATAGCTTAAGACAATCAATGAATGCAGGGAGTTGTAGTTTTTGTTTGTAATATGCTAACTGAAGGAAATAGGCAAATAGACCGTTTAATACAGGTAAAGCAACCAGATGCTTTAACACTTCAACCCCCAGCATTCGCTACAAACAAGCACTCTGCAATAGCTTAGCATAGTCATGGAATGCTGGGAGTTGTAGTTTGTTTGTAATATGCTAACTGAAGGATATACGCAAATAGACAGTTTAATACAGGGGAAAGCAACCAGATGCTTTACCCCCCAGTCGGCAGGCCCCGAGCAGCTTGTCCCAGCACTCCGTAGACATTCCCCAGCACCCATGTAGGTAGTCCCCCAGCATTCTCAAATCCCGTCCTAAGGACCAGATGATGATCCCCACATTGAAAAAAAACCCACTGTGCAGGCACTCAAGCGTATTGGAATGTGCCTACAAAAGTAAATCAAATACACTTGCAAGTCATTGTCTCCACCCCCCACTCACATGCGCTCTTGGTGTTGGTGGTACTACGCCATTAATGCGCATGCATAAATTAATCTGCTCTGCAGCTCAGCTGCACTCACTTATCAGCTCCGGTCCCGCCACCACATAAGATATACATTGCCTAATTGGTTGGAGAAACTGGTGTTTTCAAAGGTTTAAATCACATGTTTCACTGAAACAACATCTCAAATACACAGATAAAGACCCCTGGCATATAATCGCATTTCATTCCAGCCTTAAACAACTGATTCTTGGCATGTAATAAAGGCATCAAAGTGGGCAAAATAGCATTTCTGCAGTTTTTTTGTTTCACTAAAACACCCTTATACACCGGTACAGACCCTTGGCTCTAATGCATTTGTCTAGCCTACTATAGCCTAATATACTCTAACGGATTATGGGCATGCATACAGATTCATGAAAGCAATTCCTATTATGATGTCCGATGACTGTTTAAGTACATTATTTATTTGTACATAGATACACTTACAAAAGCATTCTTAAAGTCATAATTTAATTATGGTGAACGCTATTTGGATATGAGTGGAGGTTAGTGATTTATTTATACGATTACCAACGTTTTTTCTCTTTTATGTGGTACATTCCACATAGTAATAGTAATTTTACATACTAGTAATTAATTAAGGTTGAATAAAGACATCTTCCATCAAGTCAACCTATTCACTTTTTTTTATTTTTTTTTATTTTTTATTTTTTAACCCTACCTAACAGTTTGATCCAGAGGAAGGCAAAAAACCCCAGCTAAAAAAAGGGGGAAAAAATTCCTTCCTGACTCCAAACGGCAATCGGAAAGTATCCCGGATCAACCAGATCTATATGCATTAATACCAGTAATTCTCAATATTTTTTAGTTTATGAAACTATCCAGGCCTTTTTTAAAGTTATTCAATGAACTCCATTACACCTCTGCTGGAAGACAGTTCCACGTTCACTCACCATCACCCGTTCTCACTGTAAAGAACCTCTCCCTAACTTGAAGATGAAACTTCTTTTCTTCCACTCCAACCTAAGGATGTCCACGAGTCCTCTGATATGACCTATTAGTGAACAATGCCCAGAGAGTTCACTGTATGGGCCATTAATATATTTGTATAAGGTTATCATGTCCCCACGCAACCGCGCCGCTTCCTCAATGTAAACAGCCTAACTTGTCTACTCTGCCGCATCAAGCCCCTCCATCCCCTTAAATTTAGTTGCCCTTCTCTGAACTGCCTCAATTTCCAAGATGTCCCTTTGTATATGGGATTCCAAAACTGCACCGCATATTTCCAAATGAGCCTTACCAGTGCCTTGTAAAGAGGGAGAATATATTTTTTTCTCTCTTGATTCCATTCCCCTCTTTAAACAAGACAATCTTGCTAGCTCTAGCTTTGCTCTACCTGGCATTGTTTTGCTACAGCTAAGTCTGTTATCTACCAGAACCCCCAAATCTTTTTCCATTCAGATGCACTTAACACAGAGTTATTTATGGTGTAGGTGGCACAGGGATTATTAAATCCCAAATGCATCACCTTACATTTATCAACATTGAATCTCATCTGTTCAGGGAAGCCCTTCCCCCTCCCTGGGGATTCCTTCTGTTTGCTGCATCCCTTAGCTTTATAAACTTTTTAGTGTGTAGCCCACCTCATCCCACCCCAAACCACTGATTTACTTTTGCATGAAAAGCCACAGAAAGATACTTACAGACCTTCGTCCCCCCTGAGCTCTAAATAACTGGCATCTGTGATTGGCTGGGATTCCATTTCAGTCCAAATCAGATTATTTAATTGACCACTGTGACTGTCAAATACAAGCTTGCCCACTGTGACTGATGCATACAAGTTTGCCCACTTTGACTGGTACGTGCAAGTTTGCCCACTGTGACTAGCATATACAATTTTGCCCACTGTGACTGGTACATGCAAGTTTGCCTACTGTGACTAGCATATACAATTTTGCCCACTGACTGTCAAATACAAGCTTGCCCACTGTGACTAGCACATACAATTTTACCCACTGTGACTGTCAAATACAGTCTTATACAATCTTGCCCACTGTGTGGCTGGCACATGCAAGTTTGCCTACAGTGTGGCTGGCACATGCGCACATGCAAGTTTGCCTACAGTGTGGCTGGCACATGCAAGTTTGCCCACTTACTAACTTTGGTAAGCCTCTGGATCCCCAGAGGGCATGTAACGGCTCCAAAACATAACCTAGGCAAGGATGTATCCATTCTGTCTCATAAGGGCCCTGTTGTCCCCCTCTAATTGGCGATGCCTAACTACGACACCCCCCTGGGACCTCACAAACCTCGAAATTCTGTTAAGGATCCTCCTGGCTTTCTCAACTGCCCCTTGATCCCTGGCCCCTTGCCATTGAACCCTGGGAACGACCTCAGACCAGACTTAAATTAGCTCCCTGAAAAAGGAGCAGAAACGCAGCAAGTCCCGGGTCAGCTTTACTAATCTGTACTACCTCCAATAGTACTTGCCACCAGGCTAGACCCCTAATCGCTTTACATACAAAAAATAGAAGCCTAGTGCACATCCAATTAATTTGCTTATATTTTACTTTACCATTGTAATGCGACTTTAAAAGCCTGCCCTTCTCTCTGGATAAATTAAAGCAATTAGTTCAATAACTTTTAAGCCCAGCAACCACTTCACGGTTTGCTTTACTGGCAGTGGTAAACGTGCCAACCATTTCTCTAGCTCCAGTTTTTAAGTCTTAAAAGTGTCTGTGTGTCAAGCAATTAACCAGTCTGTGTGCGAACCGTTTTACCAGTGGTCCGTGTACTACTAATAAGCATTTTTACCATTCTTTGTGTGCCAAGCATTTACCAGTGTTGATGTGCAAAGCATTTTACTAGTTTCTACATGCTAAGCATTATATCAGTGTCTATGTGAATTTGTGTTTGCGGTGGGGTTAGGGGGGGCCCATCACCAAAATCTGCACCAGGGCCCATGGGTCTGTAGCTACGCCACTGATAACTTCTTCCTAATTTCAGCAGCTTGTAACATGTGACCAGGCTCTACCTTTATCAATAGTCACCCCCTCTCAACTGTCAATTTTTTTAACGTCTGTGCAAGTACTTTTCTTCTTTCCTGGCATTGTCTGAGCATGCTGTTCCCCTAAGGAAAGAGGAGGAGCAGAGGGTCAAGTGATGTTATGTAAAGGGTATCTCCACTGGTACAATCATTTTTCTGTATTCAGTTAAATTGAAGAACAGGAGGTAAAGGAGCTGTGTCTTACCTCCTGTTCTTAATAGTACAGAATTCTCCGGATCTCTCGCTCCTACACCGCGTCCTCTGACGGACTTAGTACACAATGTCCCGATGGACTTAGTACCTAATGCGCATCGCACTGCCTATTTCCCACGACCGTGGCCAATTCCCTATACTTTAGTACAGGGAGACGACCGCGGCCGATGGAGATTTTCGGTAATTTCCGAACAGCCTACGGTGAATGTTCGTCTGCCTTGTAATCATTCAGAAAATGTGCTACACACACTAACAATAAAGCGCCAATACCGTCGGATCCGATGGTATTGTCACTTTATTGTTAATGTGTGTACCCAGCCTAAGATCTAATTGGAATCTGCCGAGAGACACAATTGCATTGGTATGGTATGGACAGTTCCGAGCAATAGTGTACATATTTTACTGACTTTGCACTGTTATACCTTTGGGGAATTATTGCTTGTATACTTTATATAAAAATACATTTGTTTTATTATTTTAATCAGCGGTATTTGGGCTTCAAATCAAGACAAAATATGTTTTAGACCATAGTTCTCCTTTAATATATTTTAATGAGCGTTGCTGAGCATAGGGCCATCTAGGAACTACTGTACAATGTACTAAACCATTGACTTCCAAGGTCTAGAGGTTTATATTGCAGGAAATGTGATTCAGCAGATATATTTTTGTTTAATGTAGTTCGCTGTTAAGGTTCGCCAAAACAAACACAACTCCACGCTCAGATGTCTGCGCTACAAGCCCACGTGACCCAACATCTATTTTCACAACTGCAACAACAGAATTTTCCTCCGGAAGGTCCACAATCGGCCCATTGATACACATGTGCTGCTTCCGGTCGCAGTTTATGATCTTATGGTAACAATCCCGGGTTTTACTTTAAATGTACAGAATAACGAAGCACAAAACTTGGAACCAAGTCCAACATCCATTTGTTCATTTAAATTCTGTAGATTTGGACTGGATGAATCTTGTACAGATTATCGTTTAACTTTTTGCGCCTAAGCTTACAAATCTGTAAAAGGAATAATTATCTGCAATTACCAGCTGTTCTGCCAAACTGCAAGCCAGTGAGATTTTTCAATGAGGAAACACACCCTACTAATAAATGGCTGTGCCAATCCAAACAAGAATTTTAACATACACGAAACAAGCAGTATGGCAGATCCCACTTATACTAATACAATTGATAGTATTTTTTTTAAATATTTAATTTTATATATGTGCCTGAAAGGTCAAAAGAATCAACGCAGTTTTGCTACATGTCATATAATGGACTTTCAAGTCTTCCCCTTAGGGTGTTCGGATTATGTTGATGCATTAGTTGGACGTGTCAAGCTGTGATTATAAAGGACAAGCAGATGTACTTTAAAGAATTAGAAAGCTGTTGGATATTGCCCAGTATTGATCTGAATATTGTTAGGTGATGGGGGATCAATGGTTACTATGATATAATCCATCCTGCTTTTAGAGCCATTAGTGGTCCCTGGTGTTCAGGTTGTTTGCCTCCTTCTGTAAATCCCCCCAAATCTTTAAATCCGCACTATATATAGACCTATTGCATAGCACAGGCCTGCATAGGTCCAACCAGCCAAACCAGGTGAGGCCTCTGGGTTTAGGCCCACGGCACGAGCTATAGGCCGTGCCACAATTCGCTCATCATGCCGTTGCAAAGTCCCCTCAGGGCTGAGTCCCACACCAGCAGGCTCTTCCCAGGGTTTACTGCCCTCCACTTCCAGACAGCCTGGAGCACAATATTACCAGCCCCTCAGAGGCAAGAAACAGGGACAAGGGAGGCACAAGGCCCGTCAGTTTCAGGTATAGCTGGTCAGGCTGGTAGGGGGCGGAGGCAGCAATAGGGGAACAGGCCCCAAGCAGCAACTAGTGGGGAGACCAGCAGTAGCAGCGGCATCTCAAATGTAGCAGCCCAAGATGCAACAGCAGCAGCCTCCAGGGAAGATTCAGAAGATAGGGATTGTGTTTTTAAGGATGCAAGATCCACCTTTAGATCCAATACCCCAGGGTTGGTGATCCCATCAGCAAGGGAGTGGGTCATAGAGCAAGTGGGGGCAAACGAAGCCAGAAGACACCATAGGGGCCGATCACGGAAAAGAGATAGATCCCGGCGCAGGCAAAGAAGACGCTGAAGTTCCTCTCAGACGCTGGAGTTCCTCTCAGACACCAGTAGCAGTGGGTCTCGCAGACATAGGAGGCACAGGAGCAGATCCTGTAGCAGGTCTCACCGAAGGGATCGAGGGAACAGGCACAGGGAAAACTCCCAGCCTAGGGGTTACAGGAGATCCGGATTATCCACAAGGCACCAGAGGCAAGTGCCTGGGGCCCGGATGCCAGGGGTGCCCATCGGGAGTCATCCAGGGGCCCCTGTATGTATATTACAATTTCTGGCCTGGGCTTCCAATCAGGAGACAACGCATTGCCAGTTACTGCTCAGGGCCTCAGGCTCAGCTATACGCACGGCGCACTGCACAGCGCATCAGACTCCGCTGTCATGTGGGTGCGCTACTGTGGCTAAGTTTTTCCCAAAGCCTGGGCTGTATCTGGTGTTGAATTGGAGCGAGCGCAGGAGGCGGAATCGGCGGATAACCTTCCTCACCCAACCAGCCAGCTGCCAACCCCAATATGCTTGACAGCCTGAGTCCTCCTGACACACAAGTACGAAAAATTGTGTGCCAATGCAATGCATAAACAAAATGTCTGTGTGGTGCCAGGGGGATGGTCTGGACTGGTGGTGCCAAGGGCTGATGATCCCCTCCACCACAGCACATTCCCCCCTGGCATCACCAGCACATCCCCCAGGCACCACCAGAACACACATCCTGGCACCACCAACACATCCCCGGCCACAAGCACAGCTTGTGGTACCAGGGGGATGTGCTGGTGGTGCCAGGGGTATGTGCTGCTGGTGCCAGGGGGATGTGCTGCTGGTGCCAGGGGTATGTGTTTCTGGTACCAGGGGGATGTGCTGGTGGTGCCAGGGAGTGCTGGTGGTGCCAGGGGGGGTGCTGGTGGTGCCAGGGGGATGTGCTGTTGTGGTGCCAGGAAGGGGGGTTGGAGGTGCGAATAACATGACAGTTACAATAGTGATATTTGTGTAATGGAAGTATGGGGGGGGGGGGGGCAAAATTCTGACTTGTGCCTTGTGCCCCATTTGGTCTTAATCCAGCTCTGAGTGTCGGGCAGGTCACGAAGTGCCAGATTACAATCTGTTTCGGCAAGGCACGAGAGCAGGGGCTCCAACAGGAGCAGGAGAGAGAGCCTGTGTCAGCCGATTCCATGGTAGAGGCAATGAAAGAAACCTATTTCTGTGGCGTTATGAGGAGGTCAAAGAAAAAATCAAGAGAAAGAGTATGTCGACGTATGGACCCTGTTATCCACTGACATGGTCACAATCAATAAGGAAATGGTAAGGTCGGTTAAAGGTAAGGAAAAAGGTGGCAAAAACATACCTGGCATAAGTGATGGGTCAAAAAGCTCCTCAGAAGTGCTCAGAATTGTTTGGATACTTAGATATGATTTATGAAGCTTACAGAACACATGGGGGGGGTCAGCCTGGTCTCAATATGATGAGGAATTCAGGTGCAGGTTGTCTCTTCGGCCCGAGATCATCTGGAACACTGTTCCAGCATTCAACCGGGGATTAGTTAACAGTGTGGGATCAGGCGTGGCGAGGAAGATGGGACCATGCTGGCTCTTCAACGAGGGCCATTGTAAATTCGGGACGGCCTGTCGTTTTCGCCATGAATGCTCCTTCTGTGGGGGAGGTGGCCACTCAGCATCCAAATGTTTTAAGAAAGGAAAACCAACAGGCAGACATTCAGCAGCAACCAGGCCCGAAGACCCCAGTGATCGTGGACACGATGTGGCCATGGCTAGACAGGTTCCCCCTTAGGAAAGACACAAGACTCATCTATTCCGGTTTTCTTAATGGGTTTTACATCCCTTTCCAGTTTTCTGCAATTCCAGTGTTCACATCCAATTTAAAGTCAATTAAGGAGGCACCAGAGGAGGCGAGAGCCAAGATTCAGGAGGAAGTTTGATTAAGGCGCATGGCTGGTCCTTTTAAGGAGCTTCCATTTGTTAACTTGAGGATTTGTCCCTTGGGGTTGGTTCCAAAGAGAGAAGGGGGTAAATTTAGGCTCATCCACCATTTGTCACACCCAAAAGGTAGCTCGGTGAACGATGGAATTAGCAAGGAATCGTCCTCAGTATCTTATGTTTTGTTTGATAGAGCTGTGGACTTGGTACGAAAGGCGGGTATGGGTGCTTTGTTGGCAAAATCGGATATTGAGTCTGCCTTTCGGTTGCTGCCAGTATAGAGATTGTCACCTCCTCCTTGTGAGTTAGGTGGCAGTTATTACTTTGAAGTGTGTTTGCCCATGGGCTGTTCCAACTCTTGCTCACTATTTGAGATGTTCAGTTCCTTTTTAGAATGGGCAGTTCGAGAAACAGGGTCCATTATACATTACCTTGATGATTTTCTGTTTATAGCCCCTGCAGGTTCAGATCAGTGTTGTTTTTTGTTAAAAACATTCAGTTTTCTCAGGCCAAGTTTGGAATGCCGCTATCTGAAGATAAAAGAGTGGGCCCAGTCACCATAGATGGATTATGATCATATGGGGCCCTAGGCAGGGCCATCATCATTTAGGGACCCTTTTTTTGCTACATATATTGTATAGATTATAATATTGTTACTGCTTCTGAAGCTGGGCCCCCAGAAGTTTCCTGGGCCCTAGGCAGGTGCCTAGGGTTGCCTTGTGGATGATCCTACTCTGCCAGTCAGGGTGCTATCTTTCCTAGGGATTGAGCTTGACACAGTTGAAATGGTTTTAAGCCTTCCCTTAGTTAAACTAGAAGAGATTCGTTGCATGGTAGACATATTCCTACAAGCCAGGAAGGTGATGTAAAGACAGCTGCAGTCGCTGCTGGGCTCTTTGAACTTTGCTTGTCGCATAATGCCCATGGGTAGGATTTTTTGTAGGCGCCTGTCCATAGCCACAAAAGGGGCTTTATCCCCTCATCACCACATCAGATTGAGCAAGAAATTGAAGCAGGACTTAAAGGTATGGCAGGGTTTTTTACAAACATACAACGGCAGGACATGCATTCAAGAGGCCGAAGCCTCCAACACAGAGATACATCTCTACACAGATGCTGCAGGTTCGCTAAGTTTCAGAGCTATACTAGGTAGGTCATGGTGTGGAGGATCCTGGCCAGAATCCTGGTCGGTCCAAGGACTATGTAAAAATTTGCCCTCACTGGAATTATTCCCCATAGTTGTGGCAGTAGAGCTGTGGGGTGAAAGGCTCACAAATAAGCGAATCTGCTTCTGGTCCGATAATCTTGGTGTTGTCTTTGCCATTAACAATTAACATTTGGTGGCTCAACGCCGATTAGCAGGGGTGTCCTTCTTTTTCCGCTTATAGGGTGAGACACCACAAAAGTGTTCCTGGTGCTCTCCATTCTCAGAGGCTGGAGGAAGGAGCACAAACCGCAAGAGTCAAGGAGGGAAATATCTTTTCTACTTCTAATTCAGCGAGGTTTGTTCATCTCCCAGGGGTGGGCCTCTCAGGGTGGGGGAATTGGTAGCACCTAGCATGTCAATAGCGGGGGGCTAGCGGCTGAATATGTCTTTGTTTCCTCATTAGGTATTAGAATTAAGATCCAAAATGGATGTATTCGCTGTGGGGAATTTTTAATCAATTAGACCAATAAATGGCCCCTTTTTGCCCAGTTGAGGTAGTCAAAGAGTTTCAACGGATAAGGGCCCCATGTCCCCTTTTTCTAGCGCACGGCGACAAGTCATTTTTAACTCGTTTTCAGTTTAAGGCAAACTTGAAGGTTGCGCTTAGTAGGTTAGGATTGATGGCTAAGGCATGCTTTCTGAATTAGCGCTGCCACGGAGGAAACATAGTTTGGGTTTTTCAGAGGAGGAAGTCAAGCGTTTAGGGTGGTGGAAATCAAAATGCGTGGCGCACTACATTTTCGCCCAGATTTGCTGGCTAATTGAATTTCTTTTTCAGGTGGTTCATCCCAATGTATGGTTGGTGGGGCACTCGTAACTTTTCTGGGCAGCGCAAAGAGCGGAATGCCGGCCTGGCGAACATAACCTGGGTTTTCAAGCTGCAACTTTGTTCTGGAGAGGCATCAGAGGTTTACATTGGGGCCAAGTTCTCACGAAAGCAGTATGCATCTATCGATCTGCCCCAGGTCCTTTAATTTTAATAATACATGCAGCTGGGAATGACCTCTGCCAGTCCAGGCTATCGGATTTACTAACCCTGATCACAGTGGATTTATCCCGTATGAAGAGTTTGCATCAAGGTTCTGAGGGTTAGCATTAGCAAGACTTTAAGGGGGAGATGCAATAAATTTCCCTATCACACCTTACCTGCCCGCAATGTGGTAACCACTATTATTATGTGTGAATGAACGGGGGTAAGACACAGATCCTTTACCTCCTGTTCTTCAATAAAACTAAATGTCCACATTTTTTTTTTATCAGTGGCGATAACCTTTAAAGACTTAAGGTGGCCATACATATATTTTGATTTTACTTGCCAGATCGAGCGTTCCCGCTACATTCGAACGATCCACCCGGAACCGCCTCTCCCATTCTTCTATGCGACCGACATGAATGGGATTTTGCGATTGAACGTCGGTTGCATAGAAGAACAGGAGAGGCGGTTCCGGCAGGATCGATCAAGGAACGCTCAGTCGGGTAAGTAAAATTATATAAATAAACAATATATGACCACATTTAGAATGAGTTAACCCATTTGCAATGTACGGAGATCTGCAGTCGGCTCAGTACACCGCATTACGGGAAGTCTAATCTATCGTTCCATCAATGGTCAAACCTTTGTGATAGGAATGAATTAGACATTGGAGACTTCAAAGTGACCATTTCATAAAAATACAATCTAATTATATCCGAAATCCTTTTACCAAAAAAGCCTGAGAAGGAAATTGTTTCCTAGTGAACAGATAGCGGGTTTCCTTTATTGCTGAACATATGGCGAATCTTTCACAGCCCAGAGACTGAATAATTTTACTTTTTTACGTTCCTGAGGGGAGAGATAGGGAATTCAGCTCAATCTCACTTCATTCATTACCATTGCTAATGTCACACTTTGATGTCTCAACAAAATCCCCCACAAACTAGGATTGCAAGATCCGCATTGCATAAATATTTCAGGGCCTTAAGGTTCGTACACACGTGCAATCATGGGTCCCGACCCGCGCCGCACGATGCGTACAAACGTTAGTTTCGGCCGATAAACGGCCCGTGTATGGGCACTTTATCGCCCGAAACGGCCGGTCAGTCGGGCAACAAATTTATTTTTGTTGCATTTTGTAATATTTTTTGCAGGTGGGATTTATTTATTTCTGTTGTTCATCATTTCTTATTTTCTTAATGTTCAATGGTTGCTGAGGTTATTCAACTTAAGGGTAAGGCCCCATTGTACTGCTCCAAAAACAATGTTACTGCGGTGTCTATGTGATGTACAAAGTGGATGCTATCCGAAAGACAGATCGCATTGTACAAGCTTCTCGTGGGGCCTATCACTTACAACCATTATAACATAGTAACATAGTAATTAAGGTTGAATAAAGACATTCGTCCATCAAGTCCAACCTATTCACTTTTTTTTTTTTTTTTAACCCTACCTAACAGTTGATCCAGAGGAAGGCAAAAAAACCCAGCTAAAAAAGGCGGGAAAAAATTCCTTCCTGACTCCAAACGGCAATCGGAAAGTATCCCTGGATCAACCAGATCTATATGCATTAATACCAGTAATTCTCAATATTCTTTAGTTTTAGAAACTTATCCAGGCCTTTTTTAAAGTTATTCAATGAACTTGCCATTACCACCTCTGCTGGAAGACAGTTCCACAGTTTCACCGTTCTCACTGTAAAGAAACCTCTCCTAACTTGAAGATGAAACTTCTTTTCTTCCAACCTTAAAGGATGTCCACGAGTCCTCTGATATGACCTATTAGTGAACAATGCACCAGAGAGTTCACTGTATGGGCCATTAATATATTTGTATAAGGTTATATGTCCCCACGCAACCGCCGCTTCTCCAATGTAAACAGCCCTAACTTGTCTAATCTGCCTGCATATTCAAGCCCCTCCATTCCCCTTATTAATTTAGTTGCCCTTCTCTGAACTGCCTCAATTTCCAAGATGTCCCTTTTGTATATGGGATTCCAAAACTGCACCGCATATTCCAAATGTGGCCTTACCAGTGCCTTGTAAAGAGGGAGAATAATATTTTTCTCTCTTGATTCCATTCCCCTCTTTATACAAGACAATATCTTGCTAGCTCTAGCTGTTGCTACCTGGCATTGTTTGCTACAGCTAAGTCTGTTATCTACCAGAACCCCCAAATCTTTTTCCATTTCAGATGCACTTAACACAGAGTTATTTATGGTGTAGGTGGCACAGGGATTATTAAATCCCAAATGCATCACCTTACATTTATCAACATTGAATCTCATCTGCCATTCTGCTGCCCATTTTGATAATCTATCTAGGTCTGCTTGCAGCACTTGCACATCATTGGAAGTTTCCAAAGCTCTGCATAATTTAGTGTCATCAGCAAACACAGAGACCTTGCTCTCAATGCCCCCTTCTAAGTCATTTATAAACAGATTAAACAGAAGCGGCCCCAGTACAGAACCCTGAGGAACTCCGCTTAGAACTTTAGCCCACATAGATGTAGCTCCATTAACCACCACTCTCTGTTTGCGGTCCAATAACCAGTTCTCTATCCATGAACAAATGTTTTCTTCAAGGCCAACAGTCCTCAGTTTATACATTAGTCGCCTATGTGGCACAGTATCAAAGGCTTTTGCAAAATCCAAATATACCACATCCACAGCTGTGCCTGAATCTAACTTCTTACTCACTTCTTCATAAAAACCAATTAAATTTGTCTGGCATGATCTATTTCTCATAAATCCATGCTGACTACTACTAATAAGATGATCTCTGGAGACAAAGTCAAGGATATGATCCCTTAACAAAGTTTCCATCACCTTCCCTACCACTGATGTTAGGCTTACAGGTCTATAGTTACCAGGCTGTGAACGACTACCTTTTTTGAATATTGGTATTACATTGGCTTTTTTCCAATCCAGCGGCACATCCCCAGACAAAAGCGAATCTGAAAAGATGAGACACAGTGGTCTTGCTAGAATTGAACTAAGCTCTTTTAAAATCCTAGGATGCAATCCATCTGGTCCTGGCGCTTTATTGATATTAACTTTGTCTAATTGATTCCGTACCATATCCTCTGTTATCCAATGTGATGACTCTTCATTTCCTCCCTGCACATTGTTACAATCCCTACTGTAAGGATTCTCAACAGTAAAAACCGATGTAAAAAAACGGTTTAGCAGATTAGCCTTTTCGGCATCCTCTACAACCACCTCAGCTCCATTATTTAATGGTCCCACATTCTCAGTCCTCATTTTTTTACCATTTATGTACTTAAAAAACATCTTGGGGTTGGACTTGCTTTGTTCGGCAATCCGTGTTTCATTTTCTATTTTAGCTAGTTTAATTGCTTTCTTGCACTCTTTATTACAACTTTTGAAGTCCCTGTAAGCCTGTTCTGTGCCTTCTGCTTTCAAAATTTTAAAAGCCCTTTTCTTTTTTTCCATTTCCCTTTTTACCTGAGCATTAAGCCATGCAGGAGTGGACCTAATTTTTTTACACTTGTTTCCTAAAGGTACCGATTTGGAAATGTTATAGTTTAATATCCCTTTAAAAGTGGTCCACATCTGCTCAGTATCTTTACCTAGAAACAGTTCCCCCCAGTCTATGAGCAGGAGCGATTCCTTTAAAAGCATAAAATTAGCTTTCCTAAAGTTAAAAGTTTTTGTTAAGCCAGTGCACTTTAGTTTTCTGCAACCTATATTAAATGACACTATATCATGGTCACTATTCCCTAAGCTTCCCATTACCTTCATCTCCAAAATGAGCTCTGGGTTATTAGATATCACCAGATCCAACAACGCATTCTTTCTAGTAGGAACTTCTACCATCTGTGAAAGAAAATGCTCATATAGGAAATTTAAGAACTTTATACCTTTTGAGGTGCTGGCAGTTCCATTACTCCAATCTATTTCAGGGTAGTTAAAATCCCCCATAACCAGAACATGCCCCATACCAGCAGCCTTCGCCAACTGCATTGGGAGATTCATTTCCACCTCTTCCCCGGCATTTGGGGGCTTATAACACACTCCAACAATTAATTTACCTACCTTCTTGCTTCCTGTACACAGTTCCACCCATAATGTTTCTGCCGCATCGTTTGCTCCCCCATCTATTCCATCTTTTAAATTTGGCTTCAATTCCTGTTTAACATACATACATACTCCTCCTCCTTTCTTATTAACTCGGTCATGTCTAAATAAGGAGTACCCTTCAATATTTACTGTCCAGTCGTGTGAATCATTAAGCCATGATTCTGCTATACCAATTACATCATACCTTTCCTTTAACGCTATTATTTCAAGTTCGCCGGTTTTTCCAGCCAGACTCCTTGCATTTGTAAACATACATTTTAGATTATCAATTGATTTACTTCCATACATGGTCGTACATGCCTCCTTATCCTCTATGCTCCCCCCTCCTCCTTCTCCTCCCTCCGTTGTGTTACTAGCCCCCAGATCCCTAACTTCTCTATCTACCCCTGTGTAGTTAAATGTTCCCTCCCCCCCATACCTAGTTTAAAATCTCCTCCAACCCCCTAGCCATCTTCTCCCCCAAAACAGTTGCACCACCACCATTGAGGTGCAATCCGTCACTACTAAAGAGCCTGTAGCCAACAGAAAAGTCAGCCCAGTTCTCTAAAAACCCAAACCCCATCTCCTTACACCACTCTCTTAGCCACGCATTTATACTCCTGAGCTCCCGTTGCCTCCCTAGCAAAGCACGTGGCTGCGGTAGTATTTCTGAAATCACTACCCTGGAGGTCCTTGCTTTTAACTTGGCCCCTAATTCTCGGAAATCATTTTTAAGGACCTCACCTCCACCTCTAACTTTGTCATTGGCACCAATGTGAACCAAGACCGCCGGGTCACTCCCAGCCCCACCCAATAATCTGTCTACACGATCCACCACATGTCGAACCCTAGCACCAGGCAGACAACACACTGTTCGGCATGCAGGGTCCTGGCGACAGATTACCCTATCTACCCTTCTAATAATAGAATCCCCTACCACTACCACCTGTCTATCCTTCCTAGCCCCCAGTTCTCCCTCCCTTGTATTGGAGATGGCCGTCCCCTGGGTGCTCAAGGGAAAGGCCCGCTCCATACATGCTGCTTCCGAGCCATCGTCCTCCACATCTTCACCTAAAATGGCAAATCTGTTGGGATCGACCAGCTGGGAAGAAGCCCCCCTATCCTTCCGTCCCCTACTTCCCCTGGTGACCCTGACAAATCTATCTTCCTTCTCCACCTTATCTGCCCCATCTCCACCCACCAGTTTACTGGCCCCTGCCAGTACCTGCATTTCCCCCAGGTTTGCCAAGTCCTGCAATGCTGCAAGTTTACCCCTTAGACTCTGTACCTCAGATTCCAAATGGGCAACCCACTCACACCTGACACATACATAGGTCCCATGGGGCGGCTGCTCCAAGATCCCATACATGCGGCAGGATGCACATTGCGCGGCCCCAACAAAACTGTCCATACTAAACAGCAATACACAGCAGAGACACAGTAGAGAAATAGTGTTGTTCTTAAACGCTTTCTTGTTTTAAACGCTTTAGTTTTTTAACGCTGTCAATTCTCTTAAAAACAGAAAAATCTCTTTAAAACAGGAAATCGCTCATGGGAAGGGCCTTAAATGAGGTTCAAAACCAACCAGAGCCAACAGGCCTCAGCCAATTTAAACCAATTAGTTACACCCCCATCCAATCAGAGAGAGAGAGAAAAAAAAAAAAAACCTTTCCTTTGTCTCCTACCAGCCCCCGCTCCACAGGTAACAGTGTTTTTTAAACACAAGTATTTGTTTTAGTAATCCAGTGCTTTGAGTTTACTCAAACAATTCCTACCACCTTATTCAAGCAGTAAGTAGTAAAAAAAAATAAAAATACACTAGTGATTATAGCGTTTAAAGGAGAACTAAACCCTTACCCCTGGTTTCACAGAAGGTTTTACTTACCTTAGGGCTAGGCCCCACTTACCTGTTTTTACACCGATTTGCGATCCGCTTACGATTTTCGATGCGCAATGACACATACATTATAATGTAAATCGCGACAAGTATGCCCCACTATGAGTGTTGTGTTGCGATCCGTTGTCACAACACGCACGTTCACCATTTTTGGTCTGTGTCCGCAATGAAGTCTATGTAAGCGCAAAAAACGGTCATCAACCCGATTTTACTCCGTTTTTTTGCATTTTAACCAGAATTCTTCCAGTGATGTCACTTCCGTTTCTTGTTTAGGGCGTAGTCGGGCTGTGGAGGTTGGAGAAGGTTGGTGCTGGTGTATTTTTGGACAGTGGGCCTTGTTTTGGCATCTTTTTCTTTGCTGAGTTAGGACTGTGGCAAGTATCATGGCCAGCTCTCAACACCAACTCTCTTCACACAACACCAACCAACGAAGTGACAGGAAGTGACTTCACAGGAGGTGACAAATTTAAAATTAGAAGAAACGCAATGGCAATCGCAACGCACAAAAAACGCACATAAATTGCATAAAATTACAATCGCAGCGCATGTAAACGCATATACAAAACAGAAGTAGCGCATCAAATCGCATGTAAAAACGCACGCAATCGATATGCGCTTTTACATGCGCGTAAGTGGGGCCTAGCCCTTAAAGGGCATCTCCACCCTATATAGACACTTTTATCTATATAGTAGCGCATACCCCCCAAATTTGCAATACCGCTATGTTATGGTATGGACAATTGTACAATTACGAATGTACTAATGCGTTAGTAAAATTTCTGGTCATTAAAGGGGCGGTATTGCTACTTAGCGATACCCCAGCCTTTATAAATAGGGCCCATAAACCTTACGAATAGAAAGACGGGGCTATTAAAGACTATAAAGACCCATTGTTGGCACAGTGCTGAACATGTAGGAGCATTTAACACCAAGCCACATGTTTAACACAAATGCAACAATGACAGTGAGTGCAGGTCCTCCTCCTCAGACAACACCAATGAGGTGTTTGCTTATTTATGATCACAGATGTTACTTTAATCCACCAACCAAACGAGACATTAAAAGACAAAGGAAACTCGAGATTCTGGGGCACATTCCAGAACATGACACACTGTTAGTTTCATTTTAATGTAAAGCAGATTGTGTGGCCCCTTCAGCAATCATTGGAGTACAAATCCCAGAATCCTCTCCTATGCTAACCTTATAATAAACATGTGGCAGAGACTTTTTCTTCCCCAGGAACATTTGTATGGATGCAATGGATCAGCTCTAGTTATGCAGCTGTTGTTAAACTACATATCCCAGCATCCTCTGCAATTTCCTGTATCTGTACCTTACAGTGCAAACATTAATGTCCCTGCAGATATTCTACAAAATCTGCCACAAATGTGACTAATGTCTGTTTGCAGGACCCCTAATAGTGTCAGTTATGGTCTCAGACCCTGGGTTGCTCAGGAGAGATCTGAGCATGCTTGACCCATCCAACAGCCAATCAGTAGAAATGACTGTTAGGAACATTCCAAGGAAGTGGTGCATCCTGGGAGGAAGAAGGACGATTACAGAACCTGAAATGGCAGCTCTCTACTGACCACAGCAAGGCATAACAAAGGGGACGAAATCAATAATTTAGAAAAAAAAATTTTTGGATAAATAAAGACAACATGTAGAATAACTAGGTAACTATGAGTAATATGGATACTTTTGAATAATTTTTTTTCTGCCGAACTTTGCCTTTAAGTGTTTCCCTGAATTAGTAACAAGCGAACTATGCCAACATGTCTCTAAGTGGCCAAACATATGGACATCCCAAATAAAAGACATCAGAATGTATAAATCTCTACATAATGACAGCAATTTACAGCAATGTACAGTTCCTTCACTTCCGTTTGCCTGCCAACAATAAATCCAATTAAGAGAATTTTTTAGATTTCATGTTTCTTTTAAAGACACAGGCCTCTTTAATTAGGTTTGCAATGTTCGGGGTTGAGATAAATTCCTAGTAGTGTAGGTCAGGACACAAGATGGTTCCGTAACTGGAATGTGACAAATTCCAAAGGAAAAATTTGTTTGACGTTTTGTATGAAGTAAGAATAACTGGTAGATAGGGAGACATTCTGATTGGATTGATGATGACTTGGAATTTCCTACACTATGTGGTTTATTTTATGCCATTGGCTGAAAATCATCCAACAACGCTGGGATCTTTGCTTAGTGATTAAAGGGGAATTAAAGCTAGAAATCTAAATGCGCCTGCAGAGAGATGCAGGTGGAGGTGGGATTATTAACTAGCTAGAATTAATAGAATCCATCCAGGTGTATTTATATTTTAGCTTTAATTCTCCTTTTAATGCCTTATTCTTTTTAAAACATTAATATTAAGATAATATTTATATAAATGGAGCCCACAATTAAGGACCCCTAGTTTCCACACAGAGAAGACTATTATAGCAGTAATAGTATTACAATATTTACAGTAAAGCTGGGTACACACCATCCAATAATTCAGCCCAAACAACATTTCATGGTTAGATATATTGGATGGTTAGTTCATCTGAATCGGCAGAAACAAATGATTGGACGCGTCAGTAAAACCACAAACTGTCAAACGTGGTTACTGTTGCCGCAACTGACAGTGCTTTGTCCTGGCCGACCAGTCAGGATGAAGGATTGCAAGTTGTGTACCCACCTTAAGAGTAGGGCATAGTTATTAGGAGAAATCCCTACATTTGACATATTCCCAGAATTCAGCTGACAGTCACCTGATAACATAATAAGGTAGGGTTTCTATCTGGGGGTCTTGGACTTGCTGGAGTCATAACAAAGCTTATGCTATGCTGGAACAATCATTGCAGAGACAATTATCTAAAGATTTCTGTACAGACAGGCTGTTATGCAGTGACCGAGCAGCCTACAATGTTAAGTATTAAAGGATCACTCTCCAACATCATAAACCAATCATAACGGATAGATGACTACACAAAGTTGGTACGAGCATGTACACACATTAGATTGTCGGTCAAAACTTTACTTTTACTGGCAATGATCTAACGTCCATAGAACGTCCTTTCAGGCTTTATATGGTTTATATTTTCAAAAACAGAGAGGCCTTTTTAATTTTACAATGTTAAGTAGAGTAATATACAGTTTTCAAAAGTAAATCAAGAGAAACCACAACGCATTTTACAATTGTAAAACAAAATACAATTCAAATAGCAAAGAGCAAAAAACTGTTGCCACATATAGCGCCAACATCTTACGTAGCGCTTTACAATTACATGGATACATTCACATCAGGTCCTTCCCCGAAGAGCTTACAATCTAAGCACATTTATTTGACACATACAACTTATCAGTATGTCTTTATGATTGTGGGGGAAACCAGAGTGCCCAGAGGAAACCCACGCAAGCACGGGGAGAACATAGCCAACTCATGGTTGGCGTAAAAAGTACCGGGAGTGGAATGCGCTGAACCATGTATGATTGCAACAGTGCATAACCCTGTAATGGGGTTCACCGTACATTGTAAGATAATTGGTGCAGAGTGTAGAAATTATCATTTAGTCTGTAGGTTAAACTTAATTCCTCTGTGTTTTAATGTAATTTTATTATACCCGCAAACTTATACCCTAACAACCATATTCATGGCCAATTTATACAATTATTATTTTAATTCATTTGCATTTATTCCCCATCTGTTTAAATGTACAGCGCTGTGTTCAGACTATCCATACACAAGCGGAAGAACAAGTCATCCGTTTGAACACGGATCCAGAAGTAATTGCTTTCAATCACTGTAAGCTTTTATTTAGAAGGCAAGAGGCGTCTTAACAGAAGCATTTAGGAACCTGCAGGAAGGACATTATACTGTATGTTTGGTAAGGATTTTAATGTCTTTCCTGCTTTTAAATTCAGAGTGCGTTAAACAATTACAGACCTTGGAGCATGTCATTTCTAAGCACGTTTTTTATGGAACAAGATCCACGAGCATTGGAAATAAGGCTAAGGATTAAAGGACTCTTGGGAGATTTTTATGGAAGCCAATTTTTTAAAATCAGCATACATCTCTTTGATTCACTGGCCATCAGGGACTTGCTGTATTGATTTATTCAGCTCTGCTTGAAACTGGTTCATCGGGATAGACTGTAAATAAAGACAGAGAGAAGGAAATAATGTCTCTTTGAAATGTCCAGTTTTCCAGCAAAGAGCAGAGATACACAATGGCAGCCTTATAAAGTGCTATAATGAGAGATGCCTTGTATGCAGTTGGGTATTAGTCCCATGTAAAGCTTTAAGGAGAATGTGGGTCAAACATATGGATTTGTAAAACAATAAATTCTGAAATTAAAAATTCCAAACAATAAAGACATACGTGTGTTGTGTATATGGACAAAAGAAGAGTTTATCACAAAGAACCAGGAGGTAAACACAATCTATTCTCTCTCTCTTCGCTCTTGTTATATTAAGGTATTGACGGTGGACATGGTTTGGGAGGCACATCCTGATGAAGGGTCCCTCTAGGGTGATCTTAATATGCTAGAACGAGATTGCCGTACCTATTTGGCAATAGCCTTCTGGGTACACACAGTTCAGATCTTTAAAAGAAGACAGACAGAATCTTCCCGTCAATTCAAACGGCATTGGCCCTTCATCTCTAATGTGTGTACCTACCTTTAATGAATGTCTTTATTGATGAGCTCTCCCTTCCTCAAGTTAAAGGGCATGTCCTCCCCCAAAACTATAATTCCCCCCACCACTGGCCCCACTCTATAGTAAATAAAAATCCTTACCTCACATCCCAGCTCCATATGGTTCTCCTGTAATCCCCCCACAAAGTCCCAAAAACTGCCCATAAGAAGGATAGCAGAGTCCATATAGGACTCTGCCTCCTGTCTCCCCTCCGGGAGAAGTTTGGCATGCGTACTGCAGCCATTCTTACATTAAAAATATAGCAGTTGGGGCTGGGGAACTAAGCCCTACACTATATAAAAAATGTAAAAGAAGGGTGGACATACCCTTTAAGCAATACTGTGAAACTATTGTCTAATACTATTGTATGATATTGGGAATGTTTTACAGATACTGGTGCAACCAGGGACTATTAAAGGTGCAGACTAAACCAAACATCTTTACCCTAGGGGTTAATCATATGAACTATTGAAAGAATAGGTAGTGGCACTGCAAATGTAAGCATGGTGTTTATTACACGCATGGTGTTGTCCTTAGGAGATGGATGTATTTTTTGGATAGTTTGTATGATACTGTATGTTATAGTTTGTATGACACTTCATTCATTTTTGCATGTATGGCCCCCGTAAGATCTGGGAGAGAATGTTTTATGCTTTGTAAAGTGTCCCTTCTGTGACCCTTTTATTTTCTTGGTTGAGTTATGGTTGAAATAATTTGCTGAGTGCCTTGCAAGTTACCATCTGTTGTTAACCCCCTACATTGCTACGGTGCTGTCATGGTGGTCTGTAGGGGCTGGGAGTAGTTAACCATATAAAGCCTGAAACAATGTTAGATTTCAACTTGATAACCATGGGCCAAATTTATAAAGGCGCGGTATTGCTTTATTGTGACACTTTACCGTGCGTTCATAAATGGCATTTTACTACTGCATGGTATTCTACAAACACATGGTATTTACGTCCACTATTGTACATTAACGATAACCCGCGGTATTGGTTTTTATATATGGCCCTATTTAAAAATGAATATCTTCTGACCATGCTAGTGAGATTGGGTATGAATGAACCTGGAAAACCAGCGAACCAATCCCAATATATTGTATTACAAGATGCTAAACAAAATGGTCCCATATGGCACACATTACAGATTATAGGTGACATTTTTATTATAACGTCAACTGGACAAACATTGAAAAGGGGACATTTTTTCCATAGGTCAGCAGAGTGATGACTGATAGCACCAAGCTAAAGGCAGGAGAGGCGTATTATGGTAACTGTAAGCAGAAATAAAAAGTTAATTATAAAGACTTAATATAGTAACGCAGTTCACAGGTGGGGGGGTGTTGTAATGTACCTGACATTGTATGTGCTGCAATCTGCTCTCTCATGCATGTGCAATCACCATTTTTTGTGCAGCTCACATGCGCTTCAATATTAGGAAAATTGCAGCAGAAACACACAGTAACGCACCGCATTGCGATTGTATTTTCACATGCATTGCCTGGCGTTGTAATGTAGCCAATGCCACATGCATTGCCTGGCGTTGTAATGTAGCCAATGCCACATGCATTGCCTGGCATTGTAATGTAGCCAATGCCACATGCATTGCCTGGCGTTGTAATGTAGCCAATGCCACATGCATTGCCTGGCATTGTAATGTAGCCAATGCCACATGCATTGCCTGGCATTGTAATGTAGCCAATGCCACATGCATTGCCTGGCGTTGTAATGTAGCCAACGCCTCAGCTCCAAAACACTCCATAATTTTCGATTCAACTGATCAATCCTGACAGATTTCTAGACAAAATCAGTTGATCCAACTGATCGCCGTATTGAAATTACAGCTAATCCTGCGTTCTTCAAAAGACATCGGTCATGTGTGGCATGTCAGCAGAAATATTGCATCTTGATCAACCCGTGTGCCCCAGGCCTTATAGCACAGGTAAACCTTTACACCTCCTATTACATAAACCCCAAATTGTGTCTAAAGCTACCTATACACGGACAGCCTTTCTGCCGATCGGATTTACATTAGAGAACAGCAACAGAAACCTGCAGAGAGATAAGCTACCTCTACACGGGCTCGACATGTGGAACAATTTCGTCATTTCAATCGGATCGCTCCAAATGTCGAAACCCATTTTCCCTTTTTCCGATCGACCACTCGACAATGTCGAAACAGTTTATTGGAAAAACATAGATTGGGCCACCCCGCCAGGTGGGAAATTTTTCGCCTACCCCATCTTCTGTCCCCATCTCTCTGCAGGTCTCAAGCTGAAATCTGCAGAAAGATCGAGGGCTCAAGATAGGGAACTTCGACCTGTGTTTTAATCGATCATAAATCTGACCAGAAGACAGTTTTCCCGTGTATAGCAGAAAATGGGGACGACAGAAAATTTTCTACCTGGCCCAATCTTCGTTTTTTCGATAATTGTCGTCAATGTCAAGTGGTCGAATCGGATAAACAAAAAACGGGTTTGGACATTTTGAGCGATCTGAACGAAATGCTTTAGGGAAACCAGTGACCCTCCAGTAGGCACTTACAAAGTCTAGGATAATATCAGCTGATTAATCAGCCAGTGGAGCTACATCAATAAACCAAATAGAAAATCCTTAACTCCTGTAACTATGGAAATGCGACCTGGTATGTTTAAGGCGCAGTGGTTTATACGCCTCTCCAGTTATTGCTTTTAAGCAGCTTGTTATTTGAATATCGCAATGTGCCGAGGTCCCGAGGGCAGATTTTTTTTCTAATGCGGGTGCCACTGAATAATTGTCTAGGCTCAGACTAAACAAGTTGAAACTCGTCTGAAAAAATGAATGAATTAAAGTAAAGCAGAAGAAGACTATGCGATTTAGGATTTTACAGTCATTATCCTTTTATGTGCAGTGTAAACATGTCATTCCATGAATGAATCCTCTGCCATAACACCCCACACACACCAAACTATCATTGATAATGAATTAACTGCGTCCCAACACCCAGCCAGGTACCCAATTCTACTGTATGTAAATCTCATTAACAGAAATCAATAGTGTAAAACGTCAGGTTAAATATTGTTTAAAAGGAAAACTACAGTGAACTAGTGGGTGGATAAGGCTGGTTACACCAGACAATATTTTCCGCCGATAGACCGATTCACAGCACTTTCCGTCGATCGACTGAAAATATTGGCTGGTGTGGGTTGGGCCGCCGCAACTGACCAGATCGGACGAACGGACGATCGAACGTGTCGGAAAATCAAGATTGATCGTGCGGTTTCCTATGGAGCCCCACGGTCGATCGTTCACAAATTCGGCCACGGCCGAATTTGCTGCGACCGACGGACATTTGTAACGGCCGAGTGCTTGCTCGTAGCGAGTGCTCGGTTGGGACAAATTGTCCCTCCATGTGTCCATGTGTACCCAGCCTAAGAGTTGATCTTTATCGAAGTATACGACAGATTTACTGCATTGCGGGATCGTGGTTAAGTACGAAGTGCAACTTTACGCCTCTATTTTAAAGTTGTTTCAACTGCGATAAAGGAAAAAGTGAATCAGAACAACCTCCGAAGAGAATAAAGGAATAAGGATAAGGAATAAGGATCCCCTTAAGTCCCCCAGAAAAGACACTACTACTTATGGCTAAATAAAGCACTATCGCGTTTATTGGTGACTAAGTGCAAACATAGTATACCACCATACCACATACTTAAAGTGCTTCTAAAAAAACCCACCCACAGGACACCCACCCCATATAAGTTACATAACAGTAGTACCAATAATAGAACACAAATCCATGTAGTGATGCCTGCACTCAGTCTTGCTTCCTTTTAGCTTTTGTATCCAGAGTGCTTCTAGGAACACAGATGCCCCAATCTGTACATACAGTTTAAACAATACAAAAAAGTTCAGAGCACTCTTTCTTAACGTATGAACTTTATTGACGTTTCGGTGCCACGCAGAGAGAGCACCTTCATCAGAATTCTGATGCTCTGCGTGGCTCTGAAACGTCAATAAAGTTCATACGTTAAGAAAGAGTGCTCTGAACTTTTTTGTATTGTTTAATAATAGAACAAAGATACATCACAACCGGGCGTCCCCGGTTATAGAACAGAGAGCTAAGGAAGGTTAAAGCATAAAACTCCGGAACTCTGCAGAGAAACGGTCCACAAACAAAAAAAGTAAAAATCTATCGGATACGGGACTTACAGTGAGAACCAAGACTAGGACCCGGTGTAGATCTTTAAGTAGTGTTCTACGTGGCTTATAGTAGTATTAAGCTGTGCACCTGTCCACCAGTAATTTTTGCTTTCCCGGTGTTACAGGTTCCTATTCCTTTTTTTTCTTCTGGACAGTGTTGAACGCTTTCTCAGATTTTTCTCATTAGGAAATTGTTTATTGGAGACTTGTGCGGGACATACCATGGGATTCAAGCTTGACGATCTTGACTGGGATTCAGACATGACGGAGGTGTTTAACAGCAGTGACCCCTCCCACGCGTCCGATTCGGAAGACAACTTTAAAGGTATTAAAAAGAAATACAAGAAGTTGATTCTTCAACAACTTCGATTAAAAACTTGTTCCTAGATGTTTGAGGTTGAGACTAACGCCCAGAGCCAATCTAATGAGGGATGAAAATTTAAAAAAAGATTAGGAAGGTGAACTTTCCATCACCATCATTAAAGCAGACTCCAATTGCCTGTTGGACATGGAGGATGAGCTACGTGAAACTCAGAAAAAGTTGGATAACTTCTAAGCAGATTTTGATGGCTTTAATAAGAACCTTAGGAAAGAGGTAGAATCCATTCAAAACGAGATTAAAAAGAGGAAAAAGAGGAAATTCCAGAGAGACACAGAAGACTTTAGGTGAGGTGAGGCCTATGGTTGGAATAGAAAGAAAGGATATAGTAGCGGATTTGAATCAGATGACTCTAGTAGGAATAAGAAGCACCCATTAGTTGTATGAAAAGAAGGGGGAGGCGTAGGTGGGTCAGAAGGACAGAAAGTAAAACAGAAAGGACAGGTTGAGATCCCAGAAGAACAGGAGGCAATAGATAAACAGAGTGAGGGCTTGAAGTTATTAATCTAACAGGGGAAATATTTGACCCAGATGTAAAATCACTTCTTGCCCATGGTTTATCGTTTGCCCCAACTTGCAAATTCAATAAATTTTACGTGATTAAAGATTTACATTTATTTGCTAGAAAGGTATTACTTAAAAATATCTTTGTGAAAAAAGAAAGAGACCACCTAGCAGATATGGAGAAATGAAGTTCTGACTGATCTAATGAATGAAAATGTGATGTGTCCTTCTAAGCCAGATAAGAATAAGGTCCAGGGAGAAAAGGTGGCTGCCACAGATTGCAGAAAGAAGTCCTCATGGTATCCTTCCTTGAGTGGCTTCCCTAACATTGAATTATTTGTCAAACTGGTAACCAGGGATATTGAAGCCATCCAGGAGAAGGGGATTATTAATTCCAACCTCAATAGGGGTGAATATAGAGCATTGAAACAGCTTGAGAAAAGGGACGACCTAGTCATAAAAGTTGCTGACAAAGGGGGAAACATTGCCATGATGATATAAGTTCAATACAAGCTAGAAGCCCTCAGACAGCTGATTGACAGATCCCAATACTAGTTGTTATCAAAGAACCCCATGAGGTCTATTAAAAAAAGTTTGAATGGCTAAAGGGATGATTTCTAAACATGAATTTGAGTTCATGTGGAATGATTGTGCAAAGATTCCAACTTTTTATCATATCCCAAAAATAAATAAATTAAGATCTTTTCCACCTGGCAGACCGATTGTCTCACGACAAGGAGTTCCTACTGAAAATGTATGCAAATATGTAGATATCATTCTACGTCCTTTTCTCCCCACCTTAAGCTCGTTTGTGCTAGACACAGGGGATGTGCTGCGCAAGATTGATGGCATAACAATGGATGATGATGTGTGGCTGGCTACTCTAGATATTGAGGGTCTATATTCTTTCATACCGCACGAAATTGGAATTTCAGAGTCTAAGACCTTTTTAGAAACCTGAGGAGAGAAGTGGGGCAGACATACAGACTTTGCAATTGCCTTACTCAGGTTTATACTAACTAATAATGTGTTTACCTTCAATCACAGGTTCTACAGACAGCTCAGGGGAACCGCGATGGGGGCGACCTGTGCTCCTATGTATGCTTGCCTCCATCTCGGCCTGTGGGAGTTAAATGTAGTGAGCGAAGCCTTTTAGGGTCTTCCAGACGGGGAGGATGACGTCCTCTGGTTAAGGTACGTGGATTAAGTACTCCTGGTCTGGACTGTCATCTTTTTTTCGATTCAATGATATATAATTATGGGGTATTACACATGCCTGGCTGCCATGTTGTTTCCTATATAATTGGGCTTATTTTGAGACCTGGCGTGCTCTCTTTCTATTAGCCCCCTCTCTTCCTCTTATGTATATTATTCAATTGATCTTTAGAAACGTGATCTAACAATATGTGCATGAGTTTAATGTGTATCCCTTTAAGAAAGACATTGGAAGAGTTAATGAGCCTGGGTTTTAAAAAGGGAGGATTGGCTAGGATGCATCACATGACCCTGATGAAGCCTGAGATGCAATTGACGCAGGGCGAAACACGTGTCGGTAGGAGCTGTTGGTAGGGGTTCCGGAGGCGTGGCTGAGGTGCTGCACCTGGTGGAGATCCGTTAGCAGAACAAGATGGGCACACGGCCCACGGAGTCCCAGTCCTGGCTTTTTACTGTAAATCCCGTATCCAATAGATTGTGACTAAGTTTGACAGAGTGAGTGACTAACTCTGCAGAGTTCTGGAGTTTTATGCTTTAACCAACCTCAGCTCTCTGTTCTATAGCCGGGGACGCCCGGTTGTGATGTATCTTTGTTCTATTTCAACTGTTTTGTAACTTTTATGGGGAGGGTGTCCTGTGGGTGGGGTGGGGGGTTAGGAACACTTTAACAGGGAGATTCAATAAAAGTTCTTATCGTTTAAAATGGTGCTAAATTTGCCCCAGCCAATCAGATCTTATTTAGCATTTGAAAGCTAACATCTGATTGGTTGGGGCAAAATTAGAACCATTTTAAACGATAAGAACTTTTTTGAATAACCCTGTAAGTATGTAGTATGGTGGTATACTATGTTTGCACCTAGTCAACGCGATAGCACTTTATTTAGCCATAAGTAGTAGTGCCTTTTCTGGGGGACTTTTTTAGAGGGGATCCTTTGTTCTCCTCGGAGGTTGTTCTGATTCGCTAGTGTATTTTTCCCCTGTCAGCACCACTTTAAGTAGTGTCCTACATGGCTTATAGTAGTATTAAGCTGTGCACCCATCCACGGTCCACCAGTAATTTTTGATAAAGGAAATAGCGCAGCCTTTGTAATAAAGGCAGTGGTTTTACGCTAGATGGTTCACTATATTACGTAGGCTGCACTGCGCTGTTTCCTTTATTGTGGTTGTAAATTGATAACCATTATAGGTAATCAAAGTTTGGGGTGGTATTTTACATCCATGTCATAATAAATACAGATATTGTTCTACCGCATTATTGGTATTCATAAAATGATGGATATTGAAGTTTTATAATATTGGTTCTTTATAAACACGTCACCTTTAAGGAGAAATAAATGGAAAAAATAATTGCCCTTGTTTAAAGGGACAACATATAAAAGTTTAGTTTGGGGGAGGACATACACTTTAAAAGTACATACTGTATCTTTATTGGGCCTCGTGCTGACAGCACTGCACAGACCTGTGCACAAGAGGTGATGTCATTCAGCCGCTGGCGAATCAAAATGCTTGTAGATAGTAGATCTGTGGATAGTTCAGTATTTCCCGTTAGTGTTTCTTTAACTACTGAGTAACGTTGAGACTTATTCACAAAGTCTCAGCATTTTGTATTTATTCACAAAGTCTCAGTTGTATTTATATGTGAATATATATATGTATATTATACAAACAAAAATAACAGCACTGTGCAGGATATTTACTAGTGCAATAAAGGGGAAATATGGCTGTTCCACAATATAAAGAGGCCCCAATATATAATTGATTTTGGAACATTAAACATTGTTAAAGATTTCTGACCGAATTTCCGTAAATATTGGTCAGTTGGCCTAAAACATATGCTCGTGACCATTACCATTTTACAGCGTTTGCGCTAGTTTTAGCACTGGATATATCGCTAATCCTTACCGGGATTTACCCAGATTCGCAAATGCGATATTGATTTGCAAGAGGAGCATTTACCTAGAGTGATATCCGCTCATTGCTGCTTACCTGACACACTCCTGCATAGGGATGGCCGGTTCACGGATCCGAACCCGGATCAGTCGCGGATTTATCCCGTTCGCAAACGGCAGATTTTTCCGGATTTTCTGCCTTCCGAACTACCGAACCGCGGATTTCTCGTATTTTCGAAAATACGTATTTTGGAAAATTTTCAAAAATATGAGGATGTCTCTTATTTTCGTAAATACTTATTTTCGAAATTTTTCGAAATTACGAGGATTACTCGTATTTTCGGGAAATCCGTTTTTCTCGAAATTCCGAGATTTCTCATATTTTCGAAAATTTTCTGAAATACGCAAAACTCGTAATTTCGAGAATACTTTTTATTTTACCGGGTCTGCTCGTGGAATTTCGAATTTTAGATTTTTTTTCTCGAAAATTCGCTGACCGGATTTTGCGAAGTTCGGACATCTCTGCTCCTGCAATGGTGTATCTGCCGCTAAATGGAGAAGAGGACGGGCTTATATATTATAGTATAGAAACCTTCTCAATGTACTGGGTGGTAAAGCGTCATCTCTGTGATATTTTACTGTAGTAAACAAACGTCTTTCTTCTTCCGTGACCGTTGGGTTTTCTTCAGGGGGTTATTAAAAGTAAAACAACCTTGCAGAATATCTTGAGGAATACGTAATATATTATTATGTTTCTCTAATCCTCCCTCAACCGTTTAACCTCCTACGTGTGAGTTTGGAGATGACAATATGAATAATGAGGCAATTTCTGAACAAAAAATCCAGGCTAATATTAGCACAGATCATGCACATTTATATCAGGGCGGACACCAGCCACAAACCCAATACAATAAAGGGGAATGAAATACCAAGGATTTAAAACCAATCACATGTTGGAACATGACTTGAGTTTTCTTCCCTTGGATTTTTTAGCCATTGTATCAAATATTCATTGAACAACAAGCAGGAAATGTTGGATTACCAAGTAGAAAGGGTTCTGTGGTTTATCCATGGGAGATAATGATCCCGGGTGGGATTAATGGGGCATGAATTGCTTGAAAGCAACTGTACTAAATATGAAATATGTAACAGAAATGTAGATGGGATATTTATATATCAGGTCTGATTTAGTTTTCAGTTTGTAGATTTTGTCTTCTGTTTTTTTTTTCCATTGATGAAAAATCCCCCAAGTTCTAAAGTTTCAAATAATAAAAATAAAAAGGTGGAAAACTGTGAAAAGCTCCAGCTCCTGGAATGTGATGTCACTGCAATTAAGTCTGAGATGTTCAGGAAATTAAGCAATTGTTTAATAATTTATGTTAGAAAGACAGACAGACAGATAGATAAATAGACACACAGGTAGATAGACAGACAGACAGACAGATAAATAATAGATGGACAGATAGATAGATAATAGACAGACAGACAGACAGACAGAAAGATAGATAGATAGATAGATAGATAGAAAGATAGATAGATAATAGTCATTCAGATAATCGATAGATAATAGACAGATAATAGATAGATAGATAGATAGATAGATAGATAGATAGATAGATAGATA
>JAACNH010000178.1:229975-317350 GCA_019447015.1 Hymenochirus boettgeri | reverse complement strand
GATTATGGGCATGCATACAGAATTCATGAAAGTGAGCAGATTCCTATTATGACGTCTGATGACTGTTTAAGTACATTATTTGTACATAGATAACATTACAAGAAGCATTTTTAATGTCATAATTTAATTATGGTGAACAGCTATTTCATGTATGAGTGGAGGTTAGTGATTTATTTATACGATTATACCAAAGTTTTTCCTCTTTTGTGTGTACATTCCACATGAAATACACTGCACAATCTAAAGCTGGCTATACATTGGATCGTTATTCCAATAATAAGATCAGGCAATGCGTTTTTTTGTCATCATGTAAATGACTGAATAAATATCTAAATATTTTGAGAAGTTTCTAACCAATTTATAGCAGACATCATGCTAGATTGATCTCAAAATGAATGGAATATGGAAGGTAATGTAAGAACACATCTCAAAGAACATTAATCATGCTAAATCAGAAATTGATTATTAAATCAATGAAATATACCATCTAATGCAAATCTTATTATAAATAGTAAGCATAAAAACTTCATACACACATACGATCTCGGGGAATGCACTGCACAGTGTGTATGAATGTCTTTTTTGGCCGATAAGCATGCCGTGAATGTGCACTTTGTCTGCCAGACGGATCTGTCAACGAGGACTAAACGATTGCTTTGCCCGACAAAGTGCCGACACATGGCACGATTATTGGCCTAAACAGTCGCTCATAACCATCGCATGGAGTGGGTCGGCACCCACGATCGCACATGTATATAAAGCTTGATACATAAAGTAGAGTTGATCCAGGGAAATTTCCGATTGCCACAGGGGAAAGGGTAAGTAAAGTTTGGGGGCATTTTCTGATAATATAATATAGCAGTTGGGGCTGGGGGGACAGGGGAATGTTTGGTTAAAAAAAAATTTTAAGGGTGGACTACCCTTAAATCCAGAGTTAGTTGTTTTTTTTTCGAACGTTGTTTTTTTAAAACTTCATATCACCGTATATTAATGATTGACAGGTAGGGCCGATAACAAGAAAAATGAACAATATTAACATCAGTATGTCAGACCAGTGCGTCAACCACCACCCCAAGGAAAGGTGTTCCAGTAAAAACAACAATTTAAATCAATTTATATTTTTAAGTAATATATAATAATAATTACAAACGGTAACAAAAACAAAACACAAAACACGTGCAATATGAATATTTTTTTTTCTAGCAGGCTCCATCTTGTTTTGATGTGAAATACTTTAGTTTCTTTTAAAACCCAGAACAATCCTATGAAGTAGTAGGTTTGTTGTAATATAACATGTTGATGCATGTTAATACTGGAAAATGGAAAGAATAGGGCTGTCCAGTCCTTTATAATTTACAAGGGGTATCCCTCTTTATTGTGTTACACCAGCCAGCACACAAGCCACTTGATAAAGCCCCAAGCTGCAAAAAAGTTTGTGTGTGTGTAACTGCAATAAAGAGGGATTACCCCTTGTAAATTATAAACGAGTGGACAGCCTATTCTTTCCATTTTAGTATTGCTATCTGGCAGTGAGGTGGTCAGAGGGACTGGGCGCCTGGGTGGGAGGTACCTCTTGCATCTATTTTGATGCAATATGTTAAGTCAACCTGCTATGGTGTTAGCATTTAATATAATGCTATATTAGGCCTTTAATGATATTCCGTAGGATGTCTTAAAAATGACTACTGTCTTGTATCCTATATAATAAAACCCTAGTGTGCGTCCCTGTGTCCGTGTGTGTGTCACTTCATTCCTATGGACTTACCACTAGGGGAGTCTCTGAGTTCCTATTGACTCACCACTAGAGGGAGAGTCTCTGCAGTTCCTATTGACTACCACTAGAGGGAGAGTGTATGCAGTTCCTATTGACTCACCACTAGAGGGAGAAACACAGGAAAACACACGGAGGGGAGAACAGCATTAAACAGACTGCAGGTAAGGTTGCTTGGGACAGGGGCCCCTGAATTTGGGACAGAGGGGGGGGGCCCTGGATTTGGGACAGAGGGGGGCCCTGATTTGGGACAGAGGGGGGGGCCTGGATTTATACAGAGGGGGGGCATTGGATTTGGGACAGGGGGGGTGGTGGATTTGGGACAGAGGGGGGTGGGATTTGGAACAGAGGGGGGGCTGGATTTGGGACAGAGGGGGACTCTGGCCTTGGGACATAAGAGGGTACACTGGCCTTGGGACATGGAGGAGGACTATGGCCTTGGGCATTAGGGGGCGGCCTTGTGCTTCTAGTGCCCGTTATTGTAGCGGGCTTAATGTAGTATATATATATATATATATATATTATGCTGCACAAAACAGTATTTTAACTATTTCTGAAATGTAGGGTAATAAAATCTCAGATACGTAAATTATATCTAAAGAAATGCTGTGAAATGTAACATATTTTACAATAAGGGACATGTGGAAACTTTTCTTTTTAGGTGAATGGAATGAGGCCCAGCATTTTTCCATGAATGGCATTCATTCCATCTGGGCTGCGTTTTTGGTTAAGGGTGCACTTGCTCAGTATTTCTTGGTTTGATGGTCTTGGTGGCACACTGGTGGTCTTGTGTTGAGTGCAGCTTGAGAGGAAACTGAGGTAAATAAGGTGAATGTTTTCATAAACCCAGAGTCCTTCCTTAGGTTGTTTTTGGTGGAATGGGGTACTCTGGTAAAGGAACTCTGAGGGAGTGAACAGTTTCAATCATTTCAGTCTCATCCTTGGCTGCTGATGAGGACTCTCCATCCTTTTGTCTTCCCACTCAACCAAACATGATTAGAAGGTCTGTCCTCTGTAGAAGTGCGCCATTTCTGGTAAATGTTATTAAGTCAGTGAAAAACATCAAAGGAGCGAGATCTTCTCTTGTGTACAATCCCCTTGTGATCGTCATCCTCCGTCTCAAACCGCGTTGGAATGTTGGACTCGATGGGGTCGCTTGGTGCCCATTGCAGGTTGGAGATGGATCCAAACGGTTTTGATTGAAGTTATACTGCAATTTCTGGTGAGGGTTGCAGTATGGCCCAGGAACATCGCAGGGACGTATCCACATCGACCATTGTAGCTAATAGGAAACGAAATACCAAGACTTTAGTTGAGTATTACAAACGATGCTGCGGTATTTGTGATGACTGAAGAAAACAAACACCACTTGACAACAGGATAGTTTCCCTTATTATAAAATCTGGATTCATTAATTGTCCTCTTTGGAGATGCCCTAGAGTGATTACTATTCTCACTTTCCTGGTGGTTTTTAGATGCATTTCTAGTTCACCAGTAGATTAAACATTTGCTCCAAGCAACTCCACTTGCACACAATGCATAGCCGGTTTTACCGTTCTGTACCACCGCGGACGCAATCATACATTTACAGCCGAATCGTACATTTTGGCGAACATTCATAAATTTAAGAACATTCATGTAGAATACCAAACGGTAGTAAAATACCGCAACGGCATTCTATGGGCGATCGTTAATCTACGATCGCGGTTGGAAATAAAAGATTGCTATTTTAAAAAAAGCATACTGCTCCTTTATTAATATTGCCATAGAGATCTAGGAAAATCCCCAGCCATGGCCTGAATCATGGTTGGTTTTTACATTTTGTGTATTTAGAATTCGGTATTTTTGTAACTACCAAGATTTGTGTGAATGTGCACAGAATTAAACCATCTCCTGGGGAATGGCTTTAACGGGATTCCTTGAGTGGATTTTCCATGTCAGTGCTAACTCTCAGTCTCTTATGGCGTGAGGGACACTTGTATAGGACACACGGAAGTTTGTTCTGGACATCGTTTCCCACGGAACAAATGAACTTCCGAAAATCCGATTAAAACCCAATTGAATCTAAAAGTTTTTTTAAAATTTCGATCACAAGTTTTAAAATTTTTCAATCGGAATTTTTTTATATTCAATTTTTCATTGTACGGTAACTAACTTCTTTCGTGAAACTAGAAAAATCAGTTGGTTCTGCGGATTTTGGAAGCCGACAGTTCTGAAAAAACAGGACGTATCTCTATATCCAGGGGAGCAGACATTATCATGACTCTGTAAATAATTATTCCCCCCCAGCCAGGGGAATTGGTACACACCAGACTTCCACCAGCCGGCATCTGATTTCTCGATTACATCCACAGCCCACTCCGACTGCCATGGAGATTTCATCATCGCTCTGAGCCTTGTAGCCTTTCACTGCAAAGTAGGCGATTTCTGTAGGACACAAGATCACCCAGATTAATAGAATCAGATGTATGGGTAACACATGCTGTTTTATAGAACACCCTTGCTCTATATGTGTAAACCATTTCCCTAAACATCCATTAGATATTGTTCTTCTGGAACCAAAATATAGAGAAAAATTCTAGACTTCTGAAAATATCCAGAAAATCGATAACCAAATAATTCAATAAAATGTTTTGTCCCTTAAAGGGATATTTTTTCCCCTACAAAAAACACTGAATAAGGATTCCCCAGCTGTAAAATCAGCTATTTCATTTTATTGCTAATATGCAGGACAAAAATGATTTTTCTTAAGAAGCTTTTACAAAGGACTAAAATAATATTTCAAAAAGGATGGTACACATTGCCTTGTTGCTATAAATAAAATAGAATTTAAATATACAGGTTTCAGGGTAATTTGTTACTTACAAGTGCTGGGTTTATAGAAATGGGGTGGGGTCATTGTACAGTGGTAAGCCCTTCTTACCATTCAGTGACTTTCCCTCTCTGTATTTATTCTGCAGTCTCCAGTTCTAGCAAATATGGACCAGGGAACCATGCCAGGCTTTTATCTTCATTCTCTACCAGCCACCAGCCTGCAAGATAAACGGGGTATATTAATATAAGCGTGAGCTTTACGGTCACGAGAAAAATGAAGTACTCATGCATTAAGTTTTTATATATTGGGGCATAAGAAAAAAACATTAAGTTTTAAAAAAATGAAATCTAACCTTAGGTGTAAAACACACTCAACATATCCACCGGTCATTACTTATTTAAAGGAGAACTACAGTGGAAAAAAAACACTGTTTAGAGTTAAGGTAGCCCAGCGGACAGTGAAGAAACATGGTTTTAAAGTCTCATGGGGGCTGCCCTCTTTGAGCCTCCTCCTGAACCACTGATATCAACATGCTCAATACGCCCTGACTTAGGCAAAATAACAAACACCTACAATTTTGTGCAGATGTTTATTTCTGCGCATACATTAGATTTGAAATACAAATTTTCTTTTCATGTGAGCAAAAAACTGTGCCTACGGATTTTTAAAAACAAAAATTGCTAAATCATGTTTAAGTGATAAAAAATTGCAGCAATGAATATGAAAATGGTTAAAAATGATTTTAGTTGAATTGAAGAAAAAAGGTTTAGGTTCAAGTTCGGAAAGGGTTTTTCACTGTGAGAATGGTAAAGCTATGGAACTCTTCCAGTGGAGTTGTTATTGCAGGTTCATTGGTCAGTTTAATAAAAAGCTGGATGGTGAGTTCTACAAACAAGGAATGTTACAAGTTACTGGTATGATACATAAAGTAGAGTTGGGAAAGGGTTTGTCACTGTGAGAACGGTAAAGCTAGGACCTGTCTCCAGTGGAGTTGTTATGGCAGGTTCATTGGTCAGTTTAATAAAAAGCTGGATGAGTTTCTACAAACAAGGAATGTTACAAGTTACTGGTATTGATACATAAAGAAGAGTTGGGAAAGGGTTTGTTCACTGTGAGAACGGTAAAGCTATGGAACTGTCTTCCAGTGGACGTTGTTATGGCAGGTTCATTGGTCAGTTAATAAAAAGCTGGATGAGTTTCTAAAACAAGGAATGTTACAAGTTACTGGTATTGATACATAAAGTAGAGTTGGGAAAGGGTTTTTCACTGTGAGAACGGTTAAAGCTATGGAACTGTCTTCCAGTGGATGTTGTTATGGCAGGTTCATTGGTCAGTTTAATAAAAAGCTGGTGAGTTTCTACAAACAAGGAATGTTACAAGTTACTGGTATTGATACATAAAGTAGAGTTGGGAAGGGTTTGTCACTGTGAGAACGGTAAAGCTATGGAACTGTTCCAGTGGACGTTGTTATGGCAGGTTCATTGGTCAGTTTAATAAAAAGCGGATGAGTTTCTACAAACAAGGAATGTTACAAGTTACTGGTATTGATACATAAAGTAGAGTTGGGAAAGGGTTTGTCACTGTGAGAACGGTAAAGCTATGGAACTGTCTTCCAGTGGACGTTGTTATGGCAGGTTCATTGGTCAGTTTAATAAAAGCTGGATGAGTTTCTACAAAAAGGAATGTTGCAAGTTACTGGTATTGATTCATAAAGTAGAGTTGATCCAGGGAAATTCCCATTGCCACTTGGAGTCAGGAAGGAATTTTTCCCCCTTCATAAATTTGGTGGGGTTTTTTTGCCTTCCTCTGGATCAACAGGTAGGCAGGAAATGAGGATATTGCTAGATGGGTTGGACTGGATGGACGTATTGTCTTATTCAACCTCAAATTATATATACTAAACTATACATACTATACTATACTATACATACTATACTATACTACATACTATACTATACTAAACTATAAATGTCCTTATTTTTTAATTGGCTGAACTCCAGCTTCATCATTCTGTATCACCTGGTTAAAGAAATGATCTAGTAATTTGGACTTAAACATGTCAATTAAAATGTGTTTAAAATGGAAGCAATAAAACCCTTCCATACCCTTGCTACTTTCATGTCTTGTCATGAGTATGAGTATGGCAGGGCTGATCAATAAGAAGGCTTGCTCCTTGCGCCATCTGGACATCTGGGTTTGCTGGGCTGAAATGGAGTGGGTATCTGTCTTATGGCTTATATGCTTGAATCGCTAACTTCTGATTGGTTAAACTCTTCTCCAATCAAGAATCAGCTAATTATTTAATTTTAAGCAACAAAACCACCAGAGATAGAGCAGCTGTCATTAGAATATAGAGACCAGAATCTTCTGGAATCTCTAATTACAGTTGTGAAGGCCTCTGGCTGCCTCATGGCCTTGTTCCCTGCCTCATAGAAAGATCTCTACCTGTAGATCTTGATGAGAACGTCAATTGTTTCATTTTTCTTGACTTTGAAGGGTCTGTTCTTAGTGTCTTGGGGTTCAAAGCTTTCGATGCAGACGTATTTCTGGGAGATCACAGGCTGTGAGACCGGTGTGAGGATGTCACCGTGTTCACACATTTCTTCTTCCTTGGTCGCTGTCTGGGGGTAGCACCACCAGGCTGTAATAGCAAGCACATTGTTATCATTACGGGCCCCTACTGCTCCATGTATAATGAAAGTCATCTCCTGTACCCTGCACCAGCCCATGTAAAGGGGCCCTTAAATGCCCTAATAACGATTGCATGAATATTGTTGGTCAGATTAAAAAAAAAATTTATATTTATGATAGACAAGAAAGTGTTACGATCAGCCATACACAGTCAAACAATCGTAAATGTTGGAATATCCCGATATCTTACAACCAGGATTGGTGCATGTATGGGCCCCCTAAGTCCTGCCGCATCTTTATCCCCTTCTCTATGCTTGTTTTAAACTCAAGTACACACTTTGAGCCATATTCATAAAGGCGCAGTATTGCTTTTCAGCGATACCGCACCTTTCACGATCGGATAACGATCGCTGTTTTAAAGATTATATTAATTATAATAAAAATAGTAAATTACCGATATGATAAATTAGGTACAGAGTGTTTTCAAATGGGCCCTTTGTTCCACGCTGGAGCTCGATAGTGTATGTGTATCATGGGGCAACGTAAAGGGCAAGTAAAAATGGAACAGAATTTTAACAGCAGTTTATCACCATCTGGATCTATTGTTTTAGTGCCACACATTCCTGATATTCAGCAAATTCCTTAGGATCTGATGGGTTTGCTGATCCTTCATGTTTATTTATAGTAACTTCTCAGCACCGGAATGATTAAAGTAGGGGTGCTCAACATGGGCCATGCTGGAGCCACAATAGCAGCACCCCATACCCATACTTTTAGCCCTGACATGCCCGGTTATGCCCACTCATGCCCAACACACCTCTTGCCACACCGCCAAATTCTCGGCCAAGTCGTAGGTTGGAAATCGCTGGATTAAAGCTATCAGCCAATAGAATGTGCCCCTAACTAGTGATGGCCCAGTTCGCGGATCTGAACGAGGATTTCTCGTATTTTCGAAAATACAAGAAATTGCAGATTTCGTATTTTCGCAGAATCTGGTATTTTTTAATTTTTATAGATTTTAATGGGTCAGCTCACGGATTTTCGAATTTTTTCGACAATTTGCGGATCCCGAGCGGACCGGATTTTGCGACGTTCGGACATCTCTACCCCTAACGCGAATGTACATCAAACACACATATATTATGGAAAAATAAAGTTTAAAACCAAGTGCATTAAAATCCTTTCACCGCACCCTGTTATACGATACATTTATTTATTCAATCACTGTATCATTAGTTCCCGATTGCCTCATTCAAATCCATAAACAAGATTGCCAAAAAACCTGAAAAATAGAACTGAACTAAAAGGAAAGAGACACATTTCCCTGTATCAGATGTGTTTGATTTGATGTGGATCACATGATCCATTCAAACGAAAGACGTAGAGCATTATAAACCTGTTTGATTCCCATCATTGGAATGAAGTTTATAGAAGTAGAAATAGATCTAGGTGGAATCACCTTGTTATCCTAAAAATAAAAGACAATTAAAATGTCTTTCGCAAACACTTACTTGCATTTACTTAAACTATGTTAAGTCTTTTATTATCCTTTAAAAAGAGACATTTAAACCAGCCCCAAAGGGATCTCATGGCAGTGAAAACACAGAGTTTGATATGCATGGGAATGCCTGCAACTGGGCATGCCTAGAAGTTATGAGTGCCAGGGGCACTGTCTAATGAAGGAGGGGCCAGTGATGTAGTTAGCGAGAAATTATTAGTTTTCTAAATGATGTAGGCAGACACAGATATGAGAGTAGCAGCATTTAAAAAGCTTGTAAATTATGGAATGCCATAAGCAAAGTTTTGGTGAGTACGGTGAACCTTTAAGCTTTGTACAGTATAGTATAGTAATAGGAACTGTTTCTACGGTAAATTCAATCGTCTATTTTCTGGGATAACCTGAAATGAGATTCTAGATCCCTCTGCTCGTTGACTATTGGTCGATTTGAATGAAACATTCGCCAGGGGAAAAATCCTGTTTTTATCGAATGATGGCGCTAGATCTTGATTACTGGGGAGAGAAAAACGTAATGACATTTCAGACTGGGAGATCTTGCATCTATTTGCAGTAGCTCCTGGGAGTAACTTTCAATGAGACGTAGTCGTCTATGAATCGATTGGAAAAGACGTTACTCCTGAAAATCAAGGGGATGTCTTAAAGACATGGAGAAAATAGCGATTAGATACAGGAACTGCTCTACAGCATCCAACATTGTAATCTACAGTCAAAAGAAACCAGGTGCACCCACAAAGATATAGAAAGTAAGGCTGGATACACACCAGATGATCCTTCCTCTCGGCCGACTGTTCGCCACTAATGAGCAGTTAACCAGGACGAATCACTGTGGTCACGGCAAAAGTAGCAGTAACAGTTTGCCATGGTCCATTGGGACAGCATCCGGACAGATGGGACACTGACACAGTGGAGTAACAACTGCCCTGCCACCATGGGGAGCCCAGACGGTAAGAGGGCATGGACGGTAAGAGAGCCTGCCAAAACCTCTGCACTCAGCTGTTTTGAACAGGAAACATGAAGGAAACATACGGGCGATCAGCGTGTGAAAGGACCGGAACTGAACCGGAAGTTTGGGTTGGTATTTTAAACAGCTGATAGTGAACTTTTGGGTAGGGGGGTGGGTCAGGGGCCTTGCCTCCAAATCTCACAGGGTGGGGGGCGGCAGTTACGCCCCTGTGCAGAGGCCTGCAAAAACACCCCAAATTTAGGACCAAACCAATACATGGAAATATCATTCAGTTGGCCAAAAAATTGCTTACAACTGACGCACTCACTGATGGCCCAATGTCCCCCATTTGTTGGGGAGGATTTGTTCAATACTTACCAGCAGGTTTAATACTTTAATACTATCTTGCTGAGATATCGCCAATTTTAGGGTTTGTCCATCCCCCAAATATTTTACATGGAGTAGGTAATCCTCCCCCTACTGACCCCAGATCAGTGTTCCCTCTAAGCTGTGCGCTTGTGCACGCACACACAACTAACACAGCTAATTTGAGCTTAGAGAGAACATTGCCCCAAATCAGCTTCTAACCCACATATTCAACCAGGTGCGCTGTGTGATCTCCCGGTTTCATTAAGTGCAGTGAAAGCTCAGTGAACTTTAGACTTGCTCCCCTGAGCTCACTGAAATGACCCCTCGTAGTAAAGGCATTGTCAATGGACATGACATCATCTCTCGTGGCTGTGAATTCAGCAAGCAAAGTCCCAGTCATGGACGGCAGCCACGTCCATGATTGGTTTAGAGGCAGCCAATGCGAGCAGAAACGGCTGCCGGCAGTGCAGTTTTGGGGGTGGCCCTGTCAGAACCATGATGCCCAACCTGAGCCACGCTGGAGGCTGCACTAGTGGCCCCCAGCAGTGACAGGCTGTGGTGTAGCACACCCCGATCTGCCCAGCCCTGCCCCTTGTCTGTCTACCCTCGGGTCTGGGTGGGCCACAAATAAATCGCAAATTTCTTAATAGGTTAATAGTGCTGGATTTGGTGGGATAGTTCCACATTGGTGGAGGGCTAATTACTAATTAATTCAGACCACTGATTAAATAAAGCTACAGATGTGTCATGGCCTCCTACCGTGTAGAATGCCAGTTTAATGATCACCGGCAAACCCTTCCCTTTAAAATAAACAATTACATTAAAAAAATTTAATTACATTAACCCCAAGTGGAACATGTAATTCAACCAATCTTATAACTGTAATTACAGCTGGGACAAACACCTGCCTTGTACTCTTGAAAAGCTTGATATTGGTTAATGACAACGTTTCCAAACTTTATTCATTAACACAGTAACTGTCCCATTGTTAACTAGAGTCTCATTAAGTCTCGCCCAGTGGTAATTGCAGGTTTGTACAGCACTAAAGACAATAGAGACAAGGATAGGATTGTAAATTGTCTATGGAAAAACACTTACCTCCTAGAATGGGAATAATCCTGTGCTTTTATTAACCGTCGATTCAACGGAAATTTCTTTTTGAGTTCCCTCTGGGAAAACAAAGAACCACGACCGGGCGTTAGGGCAAATCTGTGGGTTTAGTGTTTACATGGCACCAGGGGACTCTTGTTGTACATATGAGGTTGGGTAATAGGTTGGGAATGTTAGTAAATGAAACAGAGGGCTGATTTATAGACCATCATGTAGCCACAGGAAAGGAATGTTGCAAGTTACTGTATTGATACATAAAGTAGAGTTGGGAAAGGGTTTGTCACTGTGAGAACGGTAAAACTATGGAACTGTCTTCCAGTGGACGTTGTTATGGCAGGTTCATTGGTCAGTTTAATAAAAGCTGGTGAGTTTCTACAAAAAAGGAATGTTACAAGTTACTGGTATTGATACATAAAGGAGAGTTGGGAAAGGGTTTGTCACTGTGGACGGTAAAGCTATGGACTGTCTTCCAGTGGACGTGTTATGGCAGGTTCATTGGTCAGTTTAATAAAAAGCTGGATGAGTTTCTACAAACAAGGAATGTTACAAGTTACTGGTATTGATACATAAAGTAGAGTGATCCAGGGAAATTTCCGATTGCCACTTGGAGTCAGGAAGAAATTTTTCCCTTCATAAATTTGGTGGGGTTTTTTTTGCCTTCCTCGGACAACAGTTAGGCAGGAAATGAGGATATGCTAGATGTGGTTGGACTAGATGGACGTATGTATTCAACTAAAATACTTATATATACATACTATACTATATACTATTGGGCGGTCAAGTGAAAAATTTTATAGGAGAACAAAAACAAATGTGATTGGAAGTTTTTTAAGAATCCTCAAGCTAGCCATACACGGTCAATGGTTTTCCAATCGGATTTTCAAACACCCGAAACTATCGAAATTCTGATCAGAAGAACCTATGGCAATTCTTAACATCTGCCAACGATCTTCCGTAGGTTTCAGCTTGAAAAGATTCTAGGTTCTAGGTAAAGGAGATAAGTGGAAAATTTTCGCATTGCCGATCTGTCGAACATGGAAAAAATGCCTTCGATATTCCGATAAATTCAATGAATTTACCAAATGGAATTGACCCCATGTATGAGGGCTTCCGACTGTGATATCTGATACTTGGAGTTAACTGCTCATTGGTATAAATAGCATTGTTAAAAATGTGATAAACCCTGGATAAATAAAAGCAATTAGTTCAATAAGTTATTGAACTAATGCTTTTATTTATCCAGGGTTTAGCAGGCTGTTTGTAGTAGAACCTATGAGAGGTAGCCAATACGCAATAGAATGTTTGTGCACTAGAATTCTATCAGGGAGATTCAATAAAAGTTCTTATGGTTTAAAATGGTGCTAATTTTGCCCCAATGATCAGATCATTTTAACATTTGAAGCTAACATCTGATGGTTGGGCAAAATTAGCACAATTTTAAACGATAAGAACTTTTATGGAATACCCTGAAAGTTTTGTATGTATTATATTTTTGTCTCTAGTTGCACTTTAATATGGATGTACCAAACAGCCCAATTTCTATAAATAGCATTGTTCTGGCTTGATTGGTTCTGAAGGGTTTAATAAACACATAGCATTAATGTTATTAATTACAGCAAGCCTTTGAAATCCTCGTAAGGTTCTGTATATGAGAATATTGTTGCGGGTCAGACCACAGCACAGAGGACCATGTACATCTGCAGGCGAAAGGAATTCACATTGTCTTAGGAATGAATTCTACCAATGCGACCAATGGGCATTTGGGGCAATTATCGTGAGTAGCCGTTCGGTGTTGAGCTTAAAGGGTCACTATATCACTAAAACAACTTTACATTTCTGAAACTACAATGTGGAGAAGAAGATAAAATGGTGGTACTGACATATTTATCGGTGCTTGCTTTGTCATTAATTATTAATGTTTAGTGACTGCTCCTAATTCCCCCACCCTCCTTACTCACTGCCTCCTTGTAGTGTCTGCGACACTTAAAGCTTTGCAAGCCTCACTATAGACACTGCTCTGCTTACATATCTCCCCCTCCCTCCCCCTTCTTTCTTTTTTCCGCTGATTTCTTAAATGTTGGAAGAAGGTGTGCTGGCAGACAGGCAGGCAGGCAGGCAGGCAATGAGGTCAGGGATGGATCACATAGGATTATTTCTGCTTCTGGAGTGACAGGTCTTCCTGTAAATGCTGTGATTTCAAATGATGATTTCTCAGGATCTACAGCTCAGATTTAAAAATCCCAAAAAAAGTTTTGGAGTAGTGATATCTTGCTGTATCTAAAGCAGTAAAGATACCCTTTAGTCTAATTTCACCTACAGTTTTGACTACTACACTGCCGCATCAATACTGCATAGAAATTAAGACAGAAAAAAATGCAGGCAGGGGAATTTGCACAATGCTAAAAAAATTGCAACGCAATGATTTTAGTTCTGCATTCGCAGAGATTTACACTCTTCGCAATGCAGAATAGCCAAGAATATGCAAGTTTGGGAGTTTCATGTCTTAAATGCATGCAAAGGGTTAATGCAATACCGGGCAATACAACCATATGAGTTGGTTATTATATTATTGTTATTATTATTATTATTATTATTGTGGATTTATATACATAAGGAAAACATAATTTACATACAAGGGAAGTGCAAATAAATGTAAGTGCTGGTCCAGCAGCATTCAGTGTGGTAGTTACAGGGCATTACTGTGGTACTATAGAAGGAGCCCAAGAGCTTACAGTCTAAGGAGATGGGGATGAGACAGAAGGTGACAGATCAGATCTGTAACAAGTTGTCAGTGGATTATAACTAGCGGTCTGTGATGGGTCAGTAATAGGGGTAGAAGTGTCCAGGTCCAGATTGTAACCTTACAGTCTAGAGGAGATGGGGATGAGACATAAGGTGACAGATCAGTAGCTGGAACTAGTGTCAGTGGATTATAACTAGTGGTCTGTGATGGGTCAGTAAGAGGGGAGAAGTGTCCCGGTCAGATTGTACCTTACAGTCTAGAGGAGATGGGGATGAGACATAAGGTGAGCAGATCAGTATCTGTAACTAAGTTGTCAGTGGATTATAACTAGTCGGTCTGTGATGGGTTAGTAAGAGGGGTAGGAGTGTCCAGGTCCAGATTGTAACCTACAGTCTAGAGGAGATGGGGATGAGACATAAGGTGACAGATCAGTATCTGTAACTATTGTCAGTGGATTATAACTAGTCGGTCTGTGATGGGTCAGTAGAGGGGGTAGAGTGTTCAGGTCCAGATTGAACCTTACAGTCTAGAGGAGAGGGGATGAGACATAAGGTAAGCAGATCAGTATCTGTAACTAAGTTGTCAGTGATTATAACTAGTCGGTCTGTGATGGGTCAGTAAAGGGGTAGGAGTGTCCAGGTCCAGATTGTAACCTTACAGTCTAGAGGAGATGGGGATGAGACATAAGGTGACAGATCAGTATCTGTAACTAAGTTGTCAGTGGATTATAACTAGTCGGTCTGTGATGGGTCAGTAAGAAGGTAGAGTGTCAGGTCCAGATTGTAACCTTACAGTCTAGAGGAGATGGGGATGAGACATAAGGTGACAGATCAGTATCTGTAACTAAGTTGTCAGTGGATTAACTAGTCGGTCTGTGGTGGGTCAGTAAGAGGGGTAGAGATGTCCAGGTCCAGATTGTAACTTACAGTCTAGAGGAGATGGGATGAGACATAAGGTGACAGATCAGTATCTGTAACTAAGTTGTCAGTGGATATAACTAGTCGGTCTGTGATGGATCAGTAAGAGGGGTAGAAGTGTCAGGTCAGATTGTAACCTACAGTCTAGAGGAGATGGGGATGAGACATAAGGTGACAGATCAGTATCTGTAACTAAGTTGTCAGTGGATTATAACTAGTCGTCTGTGATGGTCAGTAAGAGGGGTAGAAGTGTCCAGGTCCAGATTGTAACCTTACAGTCTAGAGGAGATGGGGATGAGACATAAGGTGACAGATCAGTATCTGTAACTAAGTTGTCAGTGGATTATAACTAGTCGGTCTGTGATGGTCAGTAAGAGGGGTAGAAGTGTCCAGGTCCCGATTGTAACCTTACAGTCTAGAGGAGATGGGGATGAGACAGAAGGTGACAGATCCGTATCTGTAACTAAGTTGTCAGTGGATTATAACTAGTCGGTCTGTGATGGGTAGTAAGAGGGGTGGAGTGTCCAGGTCCAGATTGTAACCTTACAGTCTAAAGGGATGGGGATGAGCAAAGGTGACAGATAAGTATCTGTAACTAAGTTGTCAGTGGATTAAACTAGTCGGTCTGTGATGGGTCAGTAAGAGGGGTAGAAGTGTCCAGGTCCAGATTGTAACCTTCAGTCTAGAGGAGATGGGGAGAGCAATAAGGTGAAGCAGATCAGTAGCTGTAACTAAGTTGTCGTGGATTATAACTAGTCGGTCTGTGATGGGTCAGTAAGAGGGGTAGAAGTGTCCAGGTCCAGATTGTAACCTTACAGTCTAGGGAGATGGGGATGAGACCTAAGGTGACAGATCAGTATCTGTAACTAAGTTGTCAGTGGATTATTACTAGTCGGTCTGTGATGGGTCAGTAAGAGGGGTGAGAATGTGTCCAGGTCCAGATTGTAACCTTACAGTCTAGAGGAGATGGGGATGAGACATAAGGTGACAGATCAGTATCTGTAACTAAGTTGTCAGTGGATATAAACTAGTCGGTCTGTGATGGGTCAGTAAGAGGGGTAGGAGTGTCCAGGTCCAGATTGTAACCTTACAGTCTAGAGGAGATGGGATGAGACATAAGGTGACAGATCATATCTGTAACTAAGTTGTCAGTGGATTATAACTAGTCGGTCTGTGATGGGTCAGTAAGAGGGGTAGGAGTGTCCAGGTCCAGATTGTAACCTTACAGTCTAGAGGAGATGGGATGAGACATAAGGTGACAGATCAGTATCTGTAACTAAGTGTCAGTGGATTATAACTAGTCGGTCTGTGATGGGTCAGTAAGAGGGGGTAGAGTGGTCCAGGTCCAGATTGTAACCTTACAGTCTAGAGGAGATGAGGGATGAGACATAAGGTGACAGATCAGTATCTGTAAAAAAGTTGTCAGTGGATTATAACTAGTCGGTCTGTGATGGGTCAGTAAAGGGGTAGGAGTGTCCAGGTCCAGATTGTAACCTTACAGTCTAGAGGAGATGGGGATGAGACATAAGGTGACAGATCAGTATCTGTAACTAAGTTGTCAGTGGATTATAACTAGTCGGTCTGTGATGGGTTCAGTAAGAGGGGTAGAAGTGTCCAGGTCCAGATTGTAACCTTACAGGCTAGAGGAGATGGGGATGAGACATAAGGTGACAGATCAGTATCTGTAACTAAGTGTCAGTGGATTATAATAGTCGGTCTGTGATGGGTCAGTAAGAGGGTAGAAGTGTCCAGGTCCAGATTGTAACCTTACAGTCTAGAGGAGATGGGGATGAGACACATAGGTGACAGATCAGTAGCTGTAACTAAGTTGTCAGTGGATATAAAATAGTCGGTCTGTGATGGGTTAGTAAGAGGGGTAGAAGTGTCCCGGTCCAGTGTAACCTTACAGTCTGAGGAGATGGGGATGAGACATAAGGTGACAGATCAGTAGCTGTAACTAGTTGTCGTGGGTATAACAGTCGGTCTGGATGGGTCAGTAAGAGGGGTAGGAGTGTCCAGGTCCAGATTGTAACCTTACAGTTAGAGGAGATGGGGATGAGACATAAGGTGACAGATCAGTATCTGTAACTAAGTTGTCAGTGGATTATAACTAGTCGGTCTGTGATGGGTCAGTAAGAGGGGTGTAGAAGTGTCCAGGTTCAGATTGTAACCTTACAGTCTAGAGGAGATGGGGATGAGACATAAGGTGAAGCAGATCAGTGGCGTGAACTAGTTGTCAGTGGATTATAACTAGTCGGTCTGTGATGGGTTAGTAAGAGGGGTAGAAGTGTCCAGGTCCAGATTGTAACCTTACAGTCTAGAGGAGATGGGGATGAGACATAAGGTGAAGCAGATCAGTATCTGTAACTAAGTTGTCAGTGGATTATAACTAGTCGGTCTGTGATGGGTCAGTAAGAGGGGTAGAAGTGTCGGGTCCAGATTGTCACCTTACAGTCTGAGGAGATGGGGATGAGACATAAGGGTGACAGATCAGTAGCTGTAACTAAGTTGTCAGTGGATTATAACTAGTCGGTCTGTGATGGGTCATAATAGGGTAGAAGTGTCCAGGTCCAGATTGTAACTAGGTCTAGAGGAGATGGGGATGAGACATAAGGTGACAGATCAGTAGCTGTAACTAAGTTGTCAGTGGATTATAACTAGTCGGTCGTGATGGGTCAGTAAGAGGGGTAGAAGTTCAGGTCCAGATTGTAACCTTACAGTCTGAGGAGATGGGGATGAGACATAAGGTGGACAGATCAGTGCTGTAATAGGTTGTCAGTGGATTATAACTAGTCGGTCTTGTGATGGGTAGTAAGAGGGGTAGAAGTGTCCAGGTCAGATTGTAACCTTACAGTCTAGAGGAGATGGGGATGAGACATAAGGTGAGCAGATCAGGATCTGTAACTAGGTGTCAGTGGATTATAACTAGTCGGTCTGTGATGGGTCAGTAAGAGGGGTAGAAGTGTCGGTCCAGATTGTCACCTTACAGTCTAGAGGAGATGGGGATGAGACATAAGGTGACAGATCAGTAGCTGTAACTAAGTTGTCAGTGGATTATAACTAGTCGGTCTGTGATGGGTCAATAATAGGGGTAGAAGTGTCCAGGTCCAGATTGTAACCTTACAGTCTGTAGGGATGGGGATGAGACATAAGGTGAAGATCAGTACTGTAAATAATGTTGTCAGTGGATTAAATATGGCTCTGTTGATGGGTCGAGTGTAGTAGAAGGGGTAGAAGTATCTAGGTCCAGATTGTAACCTACAGTCTAGAGGAGATGGGGATGAGACATAAGGTGAAGCAGATCAGTACTGTAACTAAGTTGTCAGTGGATTATAATTAGCGGATTGTTATGGGTCAGTAAGAGGGGTAGAAGTGTCCAGGTCCAGATTGTAACCTTACAGTCTAGAGGAGATGGGGATGAGACATAAGTGGACAGATCAGTATCTGTAACTAAGTTGTCAGTGGATTATAACTAGTCAGTCTGTGATGGGTCAGTAAGAGGGGTGAAGTGTCCAGGTCCAGATTGTAACCTTACAGTTAGAGGAGATGGGGATGAGCATAAGGTGACAGATCAGTATCTGTAACTAAGTTGTCAGTGGATTATAACTAGTCGTCTGTGATGGGGCAGTAAGAGGGGTAGAAGTGTCCAGGTCCAGATTGTACTACAGTCTAGAGGAGATGGGATGAGGACTAAGGTGACAGTCAGTAGTCTGTAAATAAGTTGTCAGTGGATAAAACTAGTCGGTCTGTGATGGGTCAGTAAGAGGGTAGAAGTGTCCAGGTCCAGATTGTAACCTTACAGATGAGAGGAGAGGGATGAGACATAAGGTGACAGATCAGTAGCTGTAACTAAGGTGTCAGGGGATTAAACTAGTCGGTCTGTGATGGGTCAGTAAGAGGGGTAGAAGTGTCCAGGTCCAGATTGTAACCTTAAAGTCTAGAGGAGATGGGGATGAGACATAAGGTGACAGATCAGTATGTGAACTAAGTTGTCAGTGGATTTATAACTAGTCGGTCTGTGATGGGTCAGTAAGAGGGGTAGGAGTGTCCAGGGCCAGATTGTAACCTTACAGTCTAGAGGAGATGGGGATGAGACAAAGGTGAGCGAGCAGATCAGTATCTGTAACTAAGTTGTCAGTGGATTATAACTAGTCGGTCTGTGATGGGTCAGTAAGAGGGGTAGAAGTGTCCAGGTCCAGATTGTAACCTTACAGTCTAGAGGAGATGGGATGAGACATAAGGTAACAGATCAGTATCTGTAACTAAGTGTCAGTGGATTAAACTAGTCGGTCTGTGATGGGTCAGTAAGAGGGGTAGAAGTGTCCAGGTCCAGATTGTAACCTTACCAGTCTAGAGGAGATGGGGATGGACATAAGGTGACAGATCAGTAGCTGTAATTAAGTTGTCAGTGGATTATAACTAGTCGGTCTGTGATGGGTCAGTAAGAGGGGTAGAAGTGTCCAGTCCAGATTGTAACCTTTTTACTGACCCATCACAGACCGACTAGTTATAATCCACTGACAACTTAATTACAGCTACTGATCTGCTTCACCTTATGTCTCATCCCCATCTCCTCTAGACTGTGACAGGATGATCGTCTCTCCGACTTTTCTAATACCCATTTTCTAAAGCCTAACTTTTAAATAATAGACAAAATGGGCCCGGGAACCGCCGCCTGAAATACGGCACTGAGGGCCATCGCTCCAGAATGGCTCGTCTGAGCACGCGTACCTCATTAAAACTAACTGGAACCCACAACAGCAAAAACAAAAAAAACAAATCAACCGACGCAACTGCCTTTATATTCCAATCTAGCAGGCTTTCATTGCTTGAAATCAACACTGCTCTGCATCGTGCAATTTGCCTGACATGTATCAATAATCTATTACTATCGCTATAGTAAAAACGATATTGCGGTTGAATAACGACATCCCGACGTGTCCCCCATTCCAACCATCAAAAAACACAAAAAAATAGCCAATATCCCTCATTTCCTGCCTACCTGTTGATTTCCAGAGGAAGGCAAAAAAAACCCCCCCCCCCCCTTTCTGCATTGTGGACAAAACATTCCTTCCTGACCCCAAGTTCTTCATAAATTTGGTGGGGTTTTTTTGCCTTCCTCTGGATCAACAGGTAGGCAGGAAATGAGGATATTGCTAGATGGGTTGGACTGGATGGACGTATGTCTTTATTCAACCTCAAATACTATACTATACTAAAGATTATATACATGTCATATACATTCAGTCAGATTTCAAGCAATAAATTTTTATTGGAAAGTTCGGAGTTTGTTTTGCTGGTGGGTTCCAGAGTTTTAATGAGGAGTTGTCAGACATTCTGGGAGCTATTTCACGGGTGTCATTAATTAAAAAATAGCTTTAGAAACATGGGATTAGAAGTAGAGAATTGTACAGTGTTCCATACACTGTATGCCCAAATGAGGCGTGGTAGGGGGTCGTGAGTCACTGCATACATCATACAAACTTGGAAATACCCAACATGAACTATATATTTTTGGAATCTTCACACCTTCAGCTACATATTGGTGCTATGGTTTCATACATATATGAAGAATTTTAAATGCGGTCATCCATTCATTAAAAAAAAAAAAGGTGTGTATCTCTTAAAGAATCTTTTGTATGTTGATTTCACTTTATTATTTTTATCATTCCCAAAGATAATTATCAGATCATCTTAGAGAAGGATAACGAACTTGGAATACGGCCCACATTTTCCAAGTTGAAATCCGAGCGGAAAAAATCACTTCCTTGAAATCATTTTCCAGTAAGTGATTTTTCATTCATTGACAAAGATCAATAATATGGTGATCAGAAGTGATATCCAAATATTGATCTCTGCCTCCATTTTTTTTATTTTTTTATTTTTTAAGGGGCATGTTTAAAAACGATCACTATTTTCACCATTTCGCTATTGCAGGAGATCGCAATGACGAACGCTATTTTCGCCTTATTTCTAAAACCGATCGTTTTCGCGGAAAGAACGCTATTTTCGCCTTATTTCTAAAACCGATCGTTTTCGCGGAAAACTAACACTGCGGCGATGTGTGATGGTGAACTTTCAAAGTAGTATCACCATGTCATTAGGCGATGTGTGATGGTGAACTTTCAAAGTAGTATCACCATGTCATTATGTAGTAGATGGCTTTATAAATATAACACTGCAATAGTTATAACAATACACCGTGTCATTATGTAGTAGATGATAGATACAACACTGCTATACTTCTAACAATACACTCTGTCATTTAGTGAATGGCAGATCAGTATAAAACTGCTATATTCATAACAATACACCGTGTCATTATAGTCATAACAATACACTGTCATTATATAGTCATAACCTGCTCCTGTAGTGTATTTCTATGGGGGGGGACTGTAAGATTATAGACATATAATTTTACAGTTCCGGGAGGGGAAGGAAACCAGAAGCCACAAAGGGGTAAGTTATAATAAATAATGCCCCAGAACTGTAAATTAAAGGGATATTAGAAGTCACCTTGGAGTTCCGTGCCCTGTATAAAAGGTACTCTGCCTGTGGCCTCATGCTTTTAATTGGTCACAGAACTCCTATGTGACTTCCAATATCCTTATAATTTACAGTTGGGGGTGCATTATTCACTATATAACAATACGCCGTGCCATTATCCAGTGATAACAATATGCCGTGCCATTATCCAGTGATAACAATACGCCGTGCCATTATCCAGTGATAACTATACGCCGTGCCATTATATAGCGATAACAATACGCCGTGCCATTATATAGCGATAACAATACGCCGTGCCATTATATAGCGATAACAATACGCCGTGCCATTATATAGCGATAACAATACGCCGTGCCATTATATAGCGATAACAATACGCCGTGCCATTATATAGCGATAACAATATCTATTAATCTAATGTCACAGATAGGGTTAAACCCAGTCCCTGTCCCCATCCCATCTGTGACATTAGATTAATAGATGGGACAGGGACTGGGTTTAACCCTATATGTGCCATTAGATTAATAGAGTGGATGGGGACAGGGACTGGGTTTTAACCCTATCTGTGACATTAGATTAATAGATGGGATGGGAACAGGGACTGGGTTTAACCCTATCTGGGCCATTAGATTAATAGATGGGATGGGGACTGGGTTTAACCCTATATGTGCCATTAGATTAATAGAGGAGATGGGGTCAGGGACTTGGTTTTAAACCTATCTGTGCCATTAGATTAAGAGGGGATGGGGGCAGGGACTGGGTGAGTGATTGGATTAATAGATGGGATGGGGACAGGGACTGGGTTTTAACCCTATCTGGGCCATTAGATTAATAGATGGGGACAGGGACTGGGTTTTAACCCGATCTGTGCCATTAGATTAATATAGCGGATGGGGACAGGGACTGGGTTTTAACCCTATCTGTGCCATTAGATTTATAGAGCGGATGAGGACAGGGACTGGGTTTTAACACTCTGTGCCATTGGATTATTAAAGGGACAGGGCACTGAGTTTTAACCCAATCTACTTAGTCTCTATCCCAATCCCTGCTATTAATCCAATTGCACAGACAGGGTTAAAACCCAGTCCCCATTCCATCTATTTATCTAATTACTCAGATAAGGTTAAACCCCAGTTCCCTTTTCCATCTAATAATCCAATGGCACATATAGGATTAAAACTCAGTCCCCATTCCCTTTTATTAATCCAATGGATCTGTGCCATTAGATTAATCAAGGGAATTAATTACTGTCGGGGACGATGACGTGAAGAAAAGTTTTAGTCTTCGGAAGGGGTTTTTCACTGTGAGAATGGTAAACGTATGGAACCTCCATTGGACAAGGTGATGGCAGGTTCACTAGCTAGTTTTAAAAAAGCTCGATTTTCTAAAAAGAATGTTGCAGGGTTAGTGTTAATGATTTATAAAGTAGAGTTGATCCAGGGAAATTTCCGATTGCCACTTGAGTCAGGAAGTGGGTTTGTTTTGCTTTCTCAAGATCAACTGTTAGGCAGAAAATGTGGATATTGTGGAGTACGTATAACGAGATAAACATAGGTCTTTATTCCACCTCAAACACTATACTTGCATATCATTGGGAAGCTGTTAATTTTAAGGCGAACTGTAGTCTGCATAAAAAGGTTTTTATTCCTCTGCTAGCACTGACAGCTGTGACATCACCATAACCACTAGTCTACCACCAAGTCTCGGGTTGGAGCAAGCCCACTGCTGGTAGAGCGCATAATCCTAAACTTATTTTAAAGGAATTGTTCACTCCTAAAGTGAACTATTCCTTTAATGTATTGATTGAAGCCCAGAAGGTTAATAATAATGTGCGCTATAGTTGGACATAACAAGCAAGTGGTCAGGGATTTTACTGTGGCTGCAATGCATCAAGCAAAAGGTAAGTTTCTTGAATCTTCATTCCCGTATCCTGAGCTATTAATTGGAGAACGGGAGGAATTTAAAGGAATAGTTCGCTTTTAGAGTGAACTATTCCTTTAAAGGTATGAGAAAGCTCTTTTCAACAGTGGATATGGACTACAATTACCACCGTTTGTGACTTTCATTTTGAATTTCCCATGGCGCTAAGCTTCTTGGGGACTGCAGAACATTTTCAGTTCCTTACTCCCATTTCTAATGCAGACTGCATTAGGGTATATTATAGAATGTTATTTATTTCAAAAAATTACTGGTGCTGGTTCATTTTCTCAGTTTCAAATGTGTGCATTCTCAGCCTAATGTTAATTAAAACACAAGACCATGCAGCATTACCCCTTTAATAGTTAATCAGCACAGGGAGGGATGAATCAAGCTCTGCTTTTATTATCAGCGTAACTATTTAAATGGGAATGTTGGATGATATACATATTACTAAAACAAAATAAATATGCCTTTATCCAGATGATAAAGGATTATGGGTTTTGTAGTTCAGCCAGTTGGCAACAGATTTGACTTTTTCCCAATATTCATTTTTGAATGTTATTATTTTTAATTTTGTACCTCTATGGGATGATGGGAGTTGTAGTTCAATATCAACTAAGATTGTGTTTTTGTTACATAAAATATATGCCTTTTACTATTTTATTAACTATTTATAGTTGTCTAATGATGGCAGGTGTAGTTTAACCACCAACCAAAGTAAAATAAAAACTGCATCATTCAAGACAGTAATAAATGCTACAACAATTCATTTACCCTGTTTGAATATTGGTCACCTCACAGCATCCCTCACTGGTCAATTAATAAGAAATTTCACCAATAAGGAGATGGAACTGTGCCATCTTTACTATGGAAAGGCATTTGCAATAAGGCGTGGGATGTTCCATCTTTACTATAGGAGGGCATTTTCAATAAGGAGGGGGATCTGTGCCTTTATTATAAAGGGGCATTTCCAACAAGGCGGGTGGATCTTGTCCCATCTTGTTTACTATAGAAGGGGATTTACAATAAGGAGGATTGTTGTCTGTGCCATCATGTTTACTATAGAAGGTTATTTGCAATAAGAAGGGGTGTCGTGCCATCTTGTTTACTATAGGAATCCTTTATTAGCTTATATATACCGGTATATGGTTTATCTGCAGAGGCTGATGGTTAGCTATATACCAACCAAGCAGACACTTTCATTTGCATTAGAAAGTCTCCAATATTTACCTGCTTTCTGAAGAATACAGATATTTCATTATTTGGCTTTTGTTTGAACGAAGAGTAAACTATGTGCACCATACAGCTGTTTGCACAGATCTGGGTAATGTACATCTCATTGGCTGTCCCTGACTGGCCCATGTAATAGACCTGTACCTAAATAAATCTGCCTGAGATGAAACATATGAGTGATTGGGTCAGGCTAAAAAATTGATTATTTTTATTGAAGGAAACCAGGTGATCCACTGGTTCGTATTTTGGAATCCACCCCTCAAAGGAAAAATATACTATAGGTAAATCACCCCAAAACTGTAATAGTTAAAAAAGCTAAAAGAATAACCTGAAAAGCTGAAGAATTTGCTGTTTTTCCTGTTTCTGCTTCCTACCTCTTCCAGTCAGCAACTCTGTCATGAACATCAGACAATGGCTGCTATTCATCTAGTTCCCTCCTCTGAGCATGCTCAAGCTCATAACCAGCTAACCAAATTGGTAAAGAGGGCATGACTAATATAGCTGTTAAAACATACTTCTCCATGTTTTCCATGAAGAATCCAGGAACATAGCAGGCATAAGCTAATAATTCCAAATGAGGAGGTAGGATAACTCATATTTTAAAGGGACCATTTTTTTTTTTTTTTTTAATCATTCGATTTTTATTGAGCGGTTTTTATATACAATTCAAAATCAAATCATATCAAATAGAATATCACATTGTAACATAACATCATATAATAAACTGTAGGAGTGGGTAGCAGTAGATAAAGTAACCAAAGTAAAAGTGAATTTCAGCGTGTGTGTCTCCCCAGCTGCCATTTTGAGTATTCATTTCGTTTCTGCTTGGTTATCAGATTTTAGCATATTTGAGCCAAAGCGCCTTAATCTTTATTGATATGAGATCTATTATCGGTGTACCAGTATTCCCACTTCTTATAGAATTTGTGAAATTAAGTTGGGTTTGGCATATTGTTTCTCATACTGCATATTGGTATTGAGGTTTTTCAGTATGAGTGTGATATTAGGGATTTTATTGGATACCATTTCTGGCAATAAATTGAGTAATAATATAGTAGTATGGAGACAATGGTTGTTGATTGCTGGGAAACTGCTGTAGGTCTATCAGTAAAGGGCCAGTTCGGGAGTGAGGGTGATTTGTTTGTAATATTGATGATAGTACTAGTTGAGTTTTGTTCCATATTTTTCTGATTTTCCTCAGGTCCAGAATAGTGAAGAAGAGTTCCTCTGGCCTGTCCACACCTCCAACACTTGGTGAGTATTTGGGGTTCCATTTTGCTAGAATTGTTGGGGTTCTATAATACTCAAACAGTATCTTTCTTGTTATTTCCCAATGTTGAGAGCATCTTGAGAGATTTGAAGGCATGTTGGCTGCATCCGACCATTGTTTGTCGTTGAAGGTTTTCCCCAGTTCTTCCTCCCATTTTATAGTGGTCTGAGTTTGGTAAATATATTTTTGTTGTTGATCATGTAGAAGGTTGTTATTCCTTTGGGGGGGGTAATGGGGGCTGTAAATTGAAGTTCAGTTGAGTCTGTTGAGGTTTTCCATTTCTTTTTAGAGGTTGTGAGCAGGGATATGATTTGGATATGTTTAAGAAGTCGCTCTGGTTAAGTTGGTATTTGCTTTGTAGTGTAGGGATGGGTCGGTTTACCTTGTTGGTATATTGTTGTTTATGTTTGTTTGTTTTATGTTGGTGTTGTCATTGGTATGTAACCGGGATAAGTATTTCAGGCTGTTTATGGGTATGAAGTCGTATAATGGTGCTAGAAAGTTTTGGTTTTTGTGTATATTTTTCCAGATTTAATGGATGCGTGGGGGAGGATGTAGGGAATGGTTATTTGCTTTGTCTTCTAGAAGTGTTGCTCCCAAAATTTGTTTCAAGGTCATGGGTTGGCACATTTTTTCCTCTATTTCGCACCATAGTTTTGTGTTTGTCTTGTTTTTCCACCAGTATCTTATTTGGTCTAGAGTTTGTTGCTTGGTAGTAGTCTTTTATATTGGAATTGCTAGACCTCCTGTTTTGCGGTTTTTGGCCATGGTTGGGTTGTTTATCTTGCTTTATTTTTTATTCCATATGATTGTGTTATATTTTTTTTGTGCTCTTAAGAGGAGGGATTCTGGGATTTTATTGGAATTATCTAAAAACGTAGAGATATCGGGGGAGGATTAGCATTTTGGATGCCATTATTCTATCCATTAATGATAGTGTCATTTCTCATCATTTCTTGTCTGACTTTCTAGTTTTTCTACTAGTGGTATGAAGTTAGATTGGAGTAGGTTTCCCAGGTTGGTTGAAATTTTTATTCCCAGGTAGGTTATTTCGTTGGTGTCCCATCTGAATTGATATTTGCTTGCCAGGAACATTTTCAGGGTTCCTGAGAGATTGGTTTCCATAACTTGTGATTTTTTCTCGTTGATTTTGTAGTATGATAATCGTCCAACTGATGTAGATGTTTGTATATATGTATTAGTGAGATGATTGGTTGTGTACAATTAGAATAACGTCGTCTGCGAATAGTGCTATTTTGTGGGATGTTGAGTTGATTTTAATGCCTGTAATATTTGGGTCTTCTCTTATTTTTTGTGCCAGAGGTTCCATAGCTAGGGCAAAGATTAGTGGGGAGAGGGGACATCTTGTCTTGTTCCATTTGAGATGTTAATGGGTTGGACATATCTACTGGATATGTAGACGTTTGCAGATGGGTTGGTGTAGAGAGCGCCATGATTGCCTTTTTAAAGGAGTTCTGTATTCCAAATTTTTCCAGTACCAGGTTTAGGTATTGCCAATTGTAGGCGGTCAAGGCCTTTTCTGCATCCAATGATATAAATAGCGATGAGATCTTGTTGTGGTTGGCCCAGTCTATAAGGTCGATAATTCTTCTTGTGTTTCTGTGGATTGTCTGTTTTTAATAAATCCTACTTGGTCTAGTGGATGAGATGTGAAAGTATGTTTTTGAGTCTTCTCGGCCAATATTTTGAGTATAGTTGAGGTCATTATTTAATAGGGGATGGGTCTGTAGTTTCCTAATAGTGTCGGGTCTTCCCTTGTTTTGGGATTGGTATGATTAAGGCTTTAACATCTCTTAGGGAATGTTTGTTTTCTGTTGCTTTATTAAACATGTTTTCAGGTGTGGAGTAAGGGTAGTAAAGTAGGTTTTGTAATATTCATTGGTAAACCCATCTTCTCCTGGAGATTTGTTTAATTTTGTTGAGTTGATTGCTTTAATTATTTCTTCTTGGAGAATGGTTTGTCTAAGTTTCCTTTTTTTTGCTGTCGTTGAGGGTAGGTTATTGAGTTAAAGAATGCTTCTAGGATTTCTTTGTTGGGTTTTTAGTTTCTCCGTTTTCTGCAAGATTGTATAATTTGGAATAGTAGATGCTAAATTGGTTGGATTTTCTTGGGGTTGAGTATCTTGTTGTTTTTTTCCATAATGTATGAGATTTTGGTATTGGCTATTTGTTTTTGATTCTATTTGCTAGGTTTCTATTTGCTTTACCTCCTTGATTGTAAGATGAGGCTTTCAATCTTCTGAGCATTTTTTCATAGTCATATAGATTTAGCGAGTGAAGTTTATCTTTTGTTTCTTTCAGTTGTTTTTTTAGGTGTGTGATGTTTTTTGTTTATTCTCCTTCTCTATCGTCGGCGGCTATTTTTTGTAGTAGTTCCAGTTTATTTGTTTTCTGATTTTATTTAGTTGGGATGCTTGTGGATCAGATGCTCTATTCAGCTTTATGTGCGTTCCATAGTGTGAACGGTCTATTTCTGGAGATTCATTTATTTCGAAGTATTCTGATATAGCTTTTTGTATTGTGTTTCTGGATTTTTCATATGATAGTTATGGTTGGGTTGAGTCTCCATGGTCTTGTTTGGTTGACATTGAATCTTTCCTTTAGGAGGATTGTTATTGGTGCATGGTCTGACCATGTAATCGGGGAGATTTTGGTGTAGGGAGTTTTTGGAGAGTCCATTTGTCCACTAGGATGTAATCCAGTCTAGATACAATTGTAGGATTGAGGAGAAGAAGGTATAGTCCCTTTCTGTTGGGTGGGTTGTTCTCCATCATCAATAGATCTTCGGATTTCAGGAGATTGTAAAATTGGTGGTTTTTCTTTGTGTTGGGATTAGTGGAGTCTATTTCTGGGTCTAGTAGTTGATTGAAGTCTCTGATATTATAATGTTTTTTTGGTGGTATTCTTTACTTTGCTTATGTTTTCTTTATAAACTTAATTTGTCTTTGGTTGGGTGCGTATAGGTTGGCTATAACTAAGTTTTGGTTATTTATGGAACAGTGTAGGATTATATATCTGCCCTGTGGGTCTATCTTTGCTTCATAGTAGTTTGAAAGCTAGTGCGTTGTTTTATTGCGATGGTGACTCCTCTTTTTTCTTTCTTTTCTGATGAGGAGTGGAAAATATTGTTGTATGCTTATGCTTGAGGAGATGGGTTGATTTTTGTTCAGGTGCGTTTCTTGTATACATGCTATGTCTATCTTGTTGCTTATAAGCTCTTCCTAATAGGAATCTTTTCTGGGGGGAGTTTAGACCTCTGACATTGTAGGATTGTAGTTTAATTCCCATGTGATTTGGTGGTTTCTCTTCTGGTTAGTTGTTTTGGGTCCTTAATTACAGGCGTGTATGAATGTAATTTTTTTATATAGATCTTTGTTTTGGGGAGTGCTTTTGGCATCATATGGTGTTTTGTATTGTATTTGTGGTTGTTGTGGGGGTAAGGCAACTGGGGTACGGCACACATAGCTGAGGCAAAAAATATACAACATATATAACAAAACATGAGAAACATCTAGAACTTAAGTTAAGTGGCAGATATTTCAATAGGGGGGTCATAGGGGGACCACAATGGGTCAATACACATTCCTAGTTATCATAGATATATAGACTTTTTTGGAGGGCTGTTTGCCACCTGGAAATGCTGTTGTTTTTTTAAAACAGTTCCTGTTTTCTTAATTGACTGGTCTAGATTATTTTGTTTTAGCTTATTGTAGGTTTATTATCCCAAGTTAGGTCGGGTATAGCTTCTTTGATTTTGGGAGACAGATTATTTTGTATTCTTGCTAAATTAAACTAGTCTCTGGGGTATAGAGAGATTATTTAGTGTGTCCAGAGCTTCCGGGGTAGGGCCCAGTCCAGTGATTTGTGACTGGACTGATCATTCTTTTTTGGTTGTATTGGGCTGTTTAAAGGTTAACCCCGTGAGGTTGTATTCTATATTATGTTTATGGCTACTATCCCCTCCGGAGGCCCCGATATGATCAGGGATGTTTCTGTGGGTATTATTATGGGATAAAAGTGGGTATCTCTTATCCCCGAACTTTTAAAGCTTATAAAACATTTATGGCATATAAAACATCATACATATAAAACATTTAACATATTTAACACATTAAGACATAGCCCTTTTCAGAAGTATTCAACCGTTTTCTTGCGTAGGCTCCGGTCCAGGATTTCCTGCAGCCGGTAGGAGTTTTTAAGAGTAGTCAGTCTGGGGTGTAAACGAAATGCTCTCGTCTCTACTATAGAGTTTCAAAGTTATTAGTCCTTGGCTAATATGTGTGTTTTGATTTGTTCGGGTGTTGGTTCAAATAGTTTTCAGTTGTAGTTCCACTCTTTTTGGATTCCTCTTTTTGTGTGGCTCTTTCAGTTGGTTTTTGATAGTTTGAGGGATGTTTAGCTTCCATTCCTGGGCTTTGAGGATACTTCTGGGTGTATTGAAGACAAATGTTTTTTCCTCTTTGATTACGATCAGGTGGACTGGGAAGCCCCATTTGTATTTTATAGCGTTATATCTGAGTATCTCTGTAGCTTCTTGAAAGGTTTTCCTTATTGCATGGTTTGGGGGTGATAGGTCTGCGAAAAATTGTAAATGGGTATATTTGCTTGGTAGGTTGTTTTTGTTTCTTGAAAGTGACATCACTTGTTCTTTAGTTTGAAAGAATAAAATCTTATTATTACATCTCTGGGTGCTGTTTGAGGGGCACTTTTGGTTTATATAGTCTATGAGCTCTGTCGATTGTTCTCTCTGTTTTTGTTGAGTTTGCAGGATTGTTTCTAGTAATTTTTCTAGATAATGATCAAGTTCGGGGTTTTTAAGACAGTCTCAGGTATTCCTCTGATTTTGATGTTATTTCTCCTTGATCTGTCTTCTAGGTCAGTAATTTTGTTTTGGAGGGTGGTTACTTTATCATCAGGTTGTTATGGGCATCTGCTAATTCGTTAAATGAGGTTGTAAATTCTGCCATTTTGTGTTCTATATGGTTGGTTCTTTCGCAATGTCTATTATATCTTTTTTGATAGTTTGGACCATTTCTGTAACGTCCATTTTAAAGGCTTTATGTTGAGATATTAGCATTTCCTTAATACTTTTTCTGACACTGGGGTGTCTTTGGTTGGGAAGTTATGCAAGGTTTTGGCCTTGTGTGATTTCTAGCGTATTGTTTTCTTCCCCCCTTTCAAATCCCCTTTTCTGTGTTTTTTCATAGGTTCCCCGCTTGGTTGATCCCCAGGGGCCCTTGTGAGTTGGAGCCCTGGCTGGATGGAGATCGGCGTCTCCTAGGTCCCCGCCTGGTCTGTATTAGATGTTTTAAGTCTGTTTTTTGTTCTGTGTCAGAGTCTATGTCTGTATTATTAATATATATTGTTTGTTTCTGTTTCCTTACTTTTTCTTCCTTTTTTTTCCCTGTAGGTTGCGGCTCTCGCGTTTCCATGGGCGCCGCCATCTTGGATTTCGGCCCCGAATCTGAGCTGCCTGGGAAGAACAAGGTGAGTTTTTTCTCTGTTGTTTATGAGCTGCGGATTTTTTTTGCCCATTTTAGACCAAGTCTGCTGCTTCTTTGAGTTGTTGGGTTGTTTCCGTTATGTTGCAGTAAGTAGCTGTATTCCTGGTAGCAGAGAGGGAGCTCTTACTCCATGCGACCTCTCTCCAGGATAGCTGGCCACGCCCCCCCAAAGGGACCATTTTTATTGAAAGATTTTACTATGAGGGTGGAGTTGTCCTTTAATATTTAATGTGTTTTTTTTAAGTAATTACATTTTTTAAATTCTTTCCTGATGTGCACCTGTTGCAGTATCTTCAAACCCCTATATACTAGGTTCTATGTAATATTGTCTGCCTGCAGGTTTTTTTATTTTATTTATTATGATTAATATTTTTTTTCTGGTTTTGTTCATTGCTCAGCAATGGTGCAGCTTTCGCCCCCAAGGCCAAAAGATGACGACAAATTAGAAAACCTTTCCAAGGATTAAACACATTACTGCCTATTGCAGTCTTCCATCACCTCTGCCCCCCCCCCCCGCACCTTTCAGGCCTACGAAACATTCATAGAGAACGTCTTGATCGGTTTAAAACACAAGATCTGCAACATCGAGAAAAATAAGGTATCTAGTGCACCAACCATAGTTCTCTTCCATGTGGTGCCAGATTAAATTCCATAAATGAGCAGCACTATTTATAATTGTATTCCTTTATTCAATCTTTGTACAATAATTCTCCAATACACTGTGCAGAATGCAACGTTTTGTATTACCTGATCCTTGTACCTGTCAGACATTCTAACAGGAAAACTTCCCACACGACCAGGTTAAGTAAGGGGACTACAGAGAGGACTACTACCACTTAAACAATGTAAAGGAACTGAACCAAGACCAGCTGTTAAGTATCAGTGGGAGAGAGAATGCAGGTTTACTGGTAGGAAGGATGTAGCTTCCATATTGCTGCCCCTTTTCAAGAGAAGAGGATGTTTTTCTGTAGGAAGGATTTTTCAACCATCAAATTCAGTGGCTTTGAATGTGCTGTTAAATTATAAGAAGTTCCAAATGTACAATGGCACACTGCTGTTGGCTGGTTTGCCAGACAAGTTGGTAGGTGCAATTCTCTCAGCCCCCTACTTCCAGGGCTTCATAATCCAAGCAAGATAAAAAGCAGAGGAGCACACTACTTCAGTGAACACTTCATTAGTGCAAAAGAACAGCATACAACGTTTCAGGACCCTTCCTCAAGCGTCCCAAAATGTTGTAGCTGTTTTTGCACTAATAAAGAAGTGTTCACTGATGTAGTGTGCTCCTCTGCTTTTTATCTTGCTGTTAAATTATAACATTGCCAATTGGCTACAGTTCCTACACCAGGCGCTGTACAGGACATTTAAAAAAACATTTTGTGCAGCTCGAAATGAGGATCAGGAAATAATGGTGACATTTTACTGTTTACAGGAAGCACTAGAGAAATATCTCTAGTTGTTCATAATCTGGAGTTTGCTAAAGATCTTCAGAAAACCTTTTACGGACTTCGCTAAAATGTAAGGTCTGTGTCTAATTCATTCTTCTTGTTTATCCACTGGACTAATATTGGGCATAACACCATACTGTTCTCTATCAGTATTGGTGTTTGTTGGAAATAACACTGGCAATCAGGCAGAATAACTGCTCAAACTTTAATCCATGTTCAACCGACATGTTTAGGGTCACATGGACTGAGAAAGGGTTTATGTTGCAAATGGATTAAAGCAAGTTTAAACAGTTATTCTGCCTGATTGCCTGACTTACTTCCAACAAACACCAATATGCATAGTGAACTATTTGTGCAAGTGGATGGAAGCACAGTAATTAAAGCCAATCAATAGAAAGTGGAACATTGTGTTATTAGAACACCATATGGAATGAAGCAATGAACCAGGGGGCTACCTTGTATTTAGTTTCTAGTATTTTATAGATGCAGCTTTTCTGAAAGTTTTAATGCATCCGTGTCCCTCACATTATTAATATTTTTGCAGCTCATCCTATTAAGTTAGGAACAGGTTCCCGTTCCTTTCAATCCAGAGCTATTCTTCCTGGGACTGCAAGTGAATATAGAATGATCAAGTACTACTCAAGATGTTGAGCGACTCTGAGAAGATTCATATCAATACCTGGATCCTATACCCAGTTAATTTACAAAAACAGGGATGGAAGTTAGATAGATTCACAGCACTTTCAGGGATGTGGTATAATATACAGGTATAAAAAAAAAATATATATATAGATATATATATATTATATATATAATTATAACAGAAAAAATTGAAGCACTCACAATAGCACTGCTATTTGATGTTTTATATTGATCTGTCTAGGATGATGTATTTGATTGTTATATGATACACTGATTCAGAGAGTGCGATCCGTAATCTCTATACTTCCGGTCTACGTACATTTTTGTTTATCTGGTCTCCATGGAGATCCCCCACGTGGGCTCTTTCCATGTGACCCCGCCCCGCGGACGGAGTTGCAGGCTGTATGACGTATCCGGAAGGAGAGATGCCCTGGATACTGTGCTCCGTTATTGTCTCTTTTTTTGATCACGGTACAGTCCTTTTGTGCTATTTTCTGAGGGTGCAGGTGTTTGTGTGGGTGGTTCACTTGGTTGGCTATTTAAACTGATGGTTAGTGCATTTTTTAGTCCTGATGACGGCCTTGGGGGTCGAAACATGTTGATGGAATAAACACTTTTTTTGATATTTTTTCAAGACCATGAGTGCTTCATTTTTCTGTGGATGTCTTGATGCAATTGGGACAGCACCCAGGCGAGAGAGAGAGATAGAGATATATATATATATATATATATATATATATATATATATATACGGTGTAAGCTGCACTCTCACTTGCCTGGTTACACGCCCGGGTGCTTCCCGATGAAGAGAGAGAATAGACATAGACGAAGACGAGTCGGGGCACTCCACGGGACTTGTACAGTAAAACTTAACTTTTTCATAGACGTTCTCTTAGATCAATGCATTTCGGCTACACACGCCGTCATCAGGACATCGGAAACACACATCATATCCGGCTATTTGAACATTGCGAGCGGCGTGCCGGTACCCCTCCTCTCCGACACCCCCCCCCATCCCGCCCATCAGTACAGGTGAGCATCCGCATGTACAAATGAATAAGAACATCTTTAAGACATATAAAACATAAAAACAATGCGACCTCCCCCGTACCGGGGTATCCTATGCTCACAATAATCACCTCAGCCGAACCGGCTGGGGGTGAAAATAGGTATCACCCAAAGGTACATGACTGTATTAAGGGAAAGGATATACGAAGCTAGAGCTACATAAAAAATAGGCTAGTTAGATAAAGAGGTAGGTAAGGATGAGAACATACCAAACAGTAGTCTGGTGACCCTACTGAGAATATTAGTAGTATGCTAAAATCTTTGGTGGAAGTGGCTCTCAAGGGGGGATGGATTACTAAGGAGGTGGCCAAATTTTTGATTAACGAGGACCCCAGATGTCCTGTGATTTATACTGTACCAAAGATACATAAATCGCCCTCCAATCCCCCGGGACGTCCTATCGTATCCCTTACTGGCACCTTGTTAAAAGCGCCCTCCATCTATGTTGATTATCATCTTCAACCCGTAGTTAAATCCATGAGATCATACCTCAGGGACAGTGGGCAATTGAGAACGATTTTGTCCCAAATCAATGAACCACTAGAGCATACTTTGTTAATGACCTGTGACGTCAAAAGCCTGTACACGGTGATCCCCCAGGATGAGGGCATTGATATCTGCAGGCAAGCGTTAATTAAGAGGGGTATCCACAATCCACCAATAGATTTCTTGATGGCAATACAAAAACTTTACTTTAAAATGTAATTACTTCAGATTTGAGAAGACCTTTTTCCAACAAATAGCAGGGACAGCGATGGGAACTAATGTGGGCCCATCGTTTGCCTATCTATATATGGAAATGTTCGAAGAAAAATTCATTTTTCCAAAGTATCATGAAAAAATGTTACTTTTATAAGCGCTATATTGATGATTTATTCATCATTTGGAAAGGTAACCAAGAGGAATGTGAGAATTTTGTCCATGAACTTAATTCCTTAGATACTCCGATTAAACTTACTATGGTCACACAGGAACGCTCAATAGAATTCCTCGACCTGTGTATATATAAAGAGGGGACCAGGTTTGGGACTACCCTATTTAAAATATGCCCATAGTTACCACCCTAGGGCCCAAAAAAGAGGGGTACTTTACTCGCAATTTTTGCGAGTATGGCGTAACAACACCAATCCAGATAAAAGGGAGGAACAGTTGAAAGATATGGTTCAAACGTTCTTGGAAAGGGGTTACGATAAATCAGTGATTCATAAACAACTTTCCCGAGTACGCCTCAACGCTCCCCATGATGGATTTGATGGTGAAAACAGAACGACAGATAAGGGAGACTGTTTGCCATTCATTACAACATACACAGTATTCCAACCTCTGATTGTTTAAAAGACAAGTGGTCCGTAAACACTGGGACATCTTGAGTTCAGACGATTCCTTACCCTTTAAATACACCTCCCCGGTATTTGCCAATAGACGGGGGAAAAACTTGAAAAATTTATTAGTCCGGACAGACTTATCGTCTAAGATTGATAACGTTCATAATTCGTGGCTAGTAAGTAACAAACCTGGTTGCTTTAGATGCCTCGGATGTCAGACATGTAGATCAATCATTACGGGATCAGACTTTCCCCACCCCCATGATGGCCACAGAATAAAGATTAGGCAAAGGATAACTTGCCTCAGTACCCATGTAGTGTACATCATCACATGCCCATGTGGTCTTTACTACGTAGGCAAAACGACCACGACGGTTCGGGAACGAATGGCTAATCATCGTTCTGCCATTCGATTAGCCCTGAACGAAATCACTGACTCCCATGACAAAGACAAGATCTGCTATGGTTAACAGTCGATGGCTAGGCATTTTAAAAAAGCCCGCCACCAACTTAGTAACCTACGATGGATGGCTATAGAATCCATACAAAATAGTGTGGGCATTAACCGTAATCGATTACTTCTTCAACAAGAGGTGCGATGGATTCGCCGCCTAGGTACCTTGTCCCCACGGGGTTTAAATGAACAAGTACAATTGTCCTGTTTTTTATAATCATCTATAATTATCTACTGTTTGGTATGTTCTCATCCTTACCTACCTCTTTATCTAACTAGCCTATTTTTTATGTAGCTCTAGCTTCGTATATCCTTTCCCTTAATACAGTCATGTACCTTTGGGTGATACCTATTTTCACCCCAGCCGGTTCGGCTGAGGTGATTATTGTGAGCATAGGATACCCCGATTACGGGGAGGTCGCATTGTTTTTATGTTTTTATACGTCTTAAAGATGTTCTTATTCATTTGTACATGCGGATGCTCACCTGTACTGATGGGCGGGATGGGGGGTGTGTCGGAGGAGGTACCGGCACGCCGCTCGCAATGTTCAAATAGCCGGATATGATGTGTGTTCCGATGTCCTGATGACGGCTAGGTGTAGCCGAAATGCATTGATCTAAGAGAACGTCTATGAATAAAATATATATATAGCATCAGCGCCCAGGTGCCAATACAGACATGAGGAGTATGTAGTATAGGCCCGGGGGCTCCCGAAATGTTGTAAATATAGAATAAAGATACGGGGCACTCCTGGCTCTTCCAAAGATATATTTATTCCAAAATATAGGTAGGTAGACGAACCTACGCGTTTCAGCCCATATATATTGGGCCGTCCTCAGGGTTTTTGGATATTAACATAACAAAGAGTCAAAATATATTTCATACATGTTTATTTCAGAAACCCACTAACCATAATCAGTTATTGCATTATTCCAGCCAACATCCGCCACACACTAAATATGCAATACCTTATAGCCAGTTAGAAAGAATCGATAGACTAGTAGATGAGGCTAATGTTAAGGCTACTTGAATGGATGACATGCACAAGAAGTTCAAATCGAGAGGTTATCCAGATGGTGTGATTAACAGGGCTCGAGACAAAATAATGGGTAAGAAAGTAGAACATCAGTGGGGGAAGGATAAAAAAGATAGGCTAACTTTTGTCACCTCCTATGATCCTTATAGCCAGGAGGTTACCAAAATCATTCATAAACAATGGCCATTACTCTCTCAATCATTTCCTGGCGTAGAGATATTTCAAAATTTACCTCTCATTTCTTACAAACGTGACAACATTGTGAGCTACGATTAAAGGTGGGAAGTCTAGAGAGAAGTGTACTGGCACATCCAATTGGATGTTGAGAAAGGAGGGTACTTACCCGTGTATGAATTGTATATGGTGTTCCAAAATTATTAATTGTGACACTTTTGTACACCCTACTACTAAACAAGTTTCCAATAAGGGGGTACCACACTTGCGTTTCGTGGCGTACCTCCTTATGTGTCTGTGTGGTCTCCTCTATGTGGGGGGAGACCACGCAGTAAAGAAAGTTGCAATTAACACAACATAAACCGTCCATTCAGTCAAAAATGTCATTACCTGTACCCAAACATTTTTTTGATCATGGACACAGTGCCAGTGAAATACGATTCATGGTACTGGAGCATGTTAGAGTTGATCCCCAAAAAAGGGGGTGATAGACAACAGAAACTTAAACAGAGAGAGGTTTGTTGGGTTCAGAGGTTGGGCACATTAAAGCCCAAGGGACTTAACAGACTATGATCTCTGTGTATTTTAATAAAAATGGTTGGATGCTGTAGTTTACCCAATAGACCATGAGAGGGCAATGTGCTACTATTTGTTACTTAATTACTATGTGATGTATCAATTTCCTGTTTGATAGTCTATAACTGATTTACTAATTAACACTGTTCAGTATTTGTGCTGCATATATATATATATATATATATATATATATACACACTCACACACACTCACACTCGATCAGGCGGCACACCATTCAAAGTAAACTTATTGTTTCAAATTGTCACATACAACTTGCTGGGTTCGGGAAGCTGCGTTGCCTTTCTCAAGCACAACAAGTAAGTGAACACTAGATAATCACACTAATAATAACACTCTTATTTATAACATATGGATATATAAAAAAAAAACAAAACATAAAAACAACTCAACCGACACAATATGACATTCAGATAAGCTGGGGGATATAGATACAAAGTACTAACACTCATGAAACCGGACCAACAAATCCACACAACTTGTAAGCACTGTAGTCCACTTCAAAGACGCGCAACCCAAATCATCAGATACTAGATAAAATACTTAGATCCCACTGTCATCGTGTCAAATGTCATCGAGCCGGGCCCCCACAAAATTGAATATGTGGCCAGCTTGTGCAGAGGGGTATAAGTCAAAACATAACCAAACTATAACAGAAAAGAACATAGCTCTACATCATGATTCATCTAAAACCAGAATCATAAATTCACAATCAAATATAACCGTTAAACACATGGAAGGAAAATATACCCCTAAAACACAGAAATATAACCATCTCTTCGAATACATCGCTACAGGAAACAGTTCATGGTAATAATCTCATTTAAACCTTTTTGGGCCAATGTTTGTAATTGCAGAATGCAGTGTGATTCCAATCTAAGCAAACTGTTCATGCTCCTGCCTCACCCCCCTGTCAGGAATGTGATCAAGAGTGCTGGGCATAATCTTTCAGCTTTAAAATGCATGATATGTGTCCATATTCACATTAGAGAGAGCACTACGACTCAAACTCCTGTGATTGGCCGTACGTTCTCGAAATGTAGTGGCCGTCTTCCCTATGTAATACAAACCACAGGGCAGGTTAAAAATACACAATAAAGGAGCTGGTACATGTAAGTCTATGCCGAATTGGTACACGATGACCAAGACATTCAGTACTTTCTCAAGTACGGTCTTGGGTAATAGCCAATTACTTTTTTTCCACTGTTCCTTCAGCCCATTACTCTTTTTCCACTGTTCCTTCAGCTGATAAAGTGGCTATCCCTGAAACATTGCTGTATTGGGAACTTGTGAGTAGTTTATATTTTGAAATAAAGTAAACTTTTTTTTACTAGTGCTGCTATATTTATGAAGATATTTTTTTTTGTATACATGCCTTTGGATATTTAAGTGCTGCCTGTTTTGTGTCTCTCTCCCCTTCTCAACAGTCCATTTTTTCCCCAGGTACTTCCTGATTTCCCCAGCATGAAGTCTTAACTGAGCATGCTTCTCCCCCAGGGCAAATAGGTGGGGCAGAGATCAGGGGATGTCACTCAACATATTGGAAGCAGGATGTTTGAACATTCACCCAAATGTAATTTCTCACAGGCTCCATCCAGAGATGTGGTTGTCAGCTCATTTTAAAGGAAATAATTCGGGATTTCATTCAACCCTAACTTGTTTTGAGACCACAGTTGCCCTTTAATAATGCCTTGCAATATATAGTAACATTTTACATAAAGGACAACTCCACCCTCATAAGAACATATTTTAGATAGAATGTCCTCTTTAAAATATGTTGATATATCATAGTTTGCCCTATGAATTCATTACTGTATGCCTGCTATGTTTCTGGGTGCCTCATGGAAACTGAGCAATTTAGAAACCTGTACTGAGCCTGGGCATGCTCAGAAGAGGCAGCTAGGGGTTTTACATTCAGTCATTGGCTGTGATGCCAACTGTCAAATCCATAACTGACAGTTACGAACTGTAAGAACCAGGAAGCAGAAACGGACAACAGGACATTGTGCAGGATTTCAGGTTAGGTTTACATTTCAAACTATTACCGTTTAGGGTTTTGGGGGGTGATTTACCTGTATGTAAGCTTTCATTTTGGGGCTGGACTTGCCCTTTAAGAGTATCTGTGGTCCTCAAACAAGTAAGGGTTAAATACAAGCTTAAACATTACAAGTAATTTTTAAACTTGCCACTTGCAGTAGCTTGAGTGTCTTCACCTTATTTAAAGGATATCTATACAAATGAGAAAATGTACAAATCTATACAAATTAACTGTTTACAAATTCAAACATGGGGCAGGGAGTTTGGAATGATTATTCCTTACTTACAATATCATTTCGTTGAGGAGCTGCAGCACCAACAGTTTTCATTTGCCAGGTTAGTCCTGGACCATTCCTGTATTAAAGATAGTTCTGAAGCCAGGAGTAAGACTGGCATAATCCGTTTTTTGGGGGCTCATGCTCCTCATAGAAACAGAATTGGGAGTTAGGCATTACCAGTCCTATATCCCTGTCCAAAGTACTTTCAGTTTAACTGTTTTTTAAATAAAACTTTATACACAAGATAGTTTTCCTTTAAGACTTAAAGGGCAACTGTGGTCTTAGAACAAGTTAGGCTTGAATGAAAGCCTGTAGTCTTTCCTTTGAAATGAGCCATAAATTACATATCTAGCTGGAGCCTGTGAGATTATATTGTGATAATGTTCAAATTTCCTGCTTCCAGTTGGTTAAGTGACCTATTCCGCTCTGAAGGAGAAGCATACTTAAGAATACAAACCATAATATCCAATGTAGAGAAAGGCAATTGTCACATTAAAAACCTATTTAATTAGAATTTATCCAACTTCACACTACACAATGATATGTATTATGAAAACATAAAAACAACTCGACCGACACAATGACATTCAGATAAGCTGGGGGATATAGATACAAAGTACTAACACTCATGAAACCGGACCAACGAATCCACACAACTTGTAAGCACTGTAGTCCACTTCAAAGACGCGCAACCCAAATCATCAGATACTAGATAAAATACTTAAAGATCCCACTGTCATCATGTGTCAAATGTCGTCGAGCCGGGCCCCAAAAAATAGAATATTTGGCCTGCTCGTGCAGAGGGGTATAAGTCAAAACATAACCAAACTATAACAGAAAAGAACATAGCTCTACATCATGATTCATCTATAACCAGAATCATAAATTCACAATTAAATACAACGGTTAAACACAAGACTTACCTAATCGCTAATGTGTAGGGGAAATCCAACCAATTGTACTGCCAACGAACGTAACATCCATGGTTGGCATTATGGTCTTTTGGGAAAGATGGGAAATTTCCATCTGTCGGCATCAGCTCCCTTTTTCTTTACAAATTATAGTATATATACTCGATAATGTATCCCATAGTGTAAATTATAAGGATGTTAGATGTTAGCGAGGAGTTCTGTGACCGGCCTTGTGCTTTTATGTAGGGCACGGAACTCCGAGGTGACATGATGTTCATATAACTTAAAGTGTATGTATACTGGAAAAATCACTTTGCGTCATCTTAGTCTATAAATTAATATATATATAAGTTGCACTTACTCTGAGGTGTGTGTGTTGCTACATGCCTTCAATAAAGTACTTTTTTTGCTCTGACCACTGACCTGACTATTTCCCCCCCATACCAACTGTCAATACTGCATACAGTATAAAGGACACCAACTATCCAACCATTCCAGCTACAGCAAAACTGCTTACAGAAGTGCTGAAATGTAAGATGTTTCAGATTGGATATCTAAAGAAATAGGGGGCAGATCAACAAAAATGATACGGTGATAGTTAGGATGAATTATAGTTTCAACTAATAGGCAAAAAAAAAAATTGAGTGTACATACCCTTTAAAGTAGGGTGTTCATTGTCTTTTATAATGTACCCCTTGAAATAACTGTCACCTCTTTTCACCCTCTCTCTCTACGCACACAGTTACCTGCCTTCACTCTCTCTGTATACACAAACACACACCATCCCATGCCTTCACCCTATCTCTATACTGGCCGACCATTTTATTATACCGCCCATGCTGGTTCCTCTACCATCCCGGCAGTGCAGTGAATTCTAAACTCTCGCACAATTGCTCCTCTTGTACTGCAGGAATCGAGTAGCCGTTGTACAACCTGCTATGTAAATCTGAGTATGGACATACTTACATTTACTTTGCAGGTTGCGAGATAGCCCCTGACTTTCTGCAGTACAAGAGGTTTGAATGCACGAGAGTTCAGAAGTCACTGCACTGCCAGGAGGGTAGAGGAATGAGCGAGAGCGGTGGCAATATGGTTAGTACACTCTGAATGTTAAAGTCGGTGCGTTACTACGTAGTAGCGTGTTGATTATAACTATATTATTGTACAGTTGGTTCTCATAGAGACCCATTGGGGGAACATTATATATTTATAAACCTCAGAAATATTATTGCTAAATTAAAACTAAAGTAATTTTTTGTGATAGCATTTTCAACAAAGAGGAAGCTTGTGGAAGATCATACAGAACATGGGCAGGAGAGTGTCCTTTATTATCAGTATGATTCGGAGGAAGGAAGAAAATCGAAGAAGTCCCAAGCTTCATAAAGGACTACGCCAAAAAAAAGAAAAGATCACATAATGATAAATTTACCATGTGGCAATCTGCATTTCTTCAATTCTACTTTGAGAACCATTTTCAAGGTAAAGTGGATAAAGCCACCATACTGGACTGATTAAAAAAGGCCGTAATATAATATTTTCAAAAGATTACCACCAGAGAGCTGTACGCGCTATAAAAATGAGACTCACTACACTTCGCCAACAAAAAATAAACCGTAGCATATTATCATTTTTTATATATCAGTTTGTTATTTGTTATTTGTTATACATCGTTTTAATAAAGATATTGTTTAATAAATCCGTACATCTGCTCAATCAAGTTATTCAGTATTCATGTTTTATAATGGAAACATCAACAAAGTGTTATGTATATTATACACACCATTTAAATGTTTATATATATGTTATTAGATAATATCCAAGAGCCCTGCACTCTCGCTTCAGAATTTATCCGTCTAGTAGCAGCTGGAGAAATTTACAAGTATATAAATTTACCAATCAGCCGTATAGGACTGTAGCCACAGGCTATTTTGCTCTGGGAATTTTACTAGAATGTAATCTGTGAGATAGAGAGTAGTTGTGTGGTGTGGTGTGACTGAGGATTGTGTGTGTGTGTGTGACTGAGAGATTGTATGTGTTTGTGTTGACTGAGAAGATTGTATGTGTGTGTGTCAGAGTTGTATGTTTGTTTCTATGAAATAGAGATTGTATGTGGGTGTGTCTGTGAGATAGAATTTTGTGCTTCTCATCTCCACTTAGTCTTTCATAGAGTTTGAAGCGTATTAGCCGGCGCACAATGGAGTTAAGACGCCTTTTTAAAATTCCTTGTGTTAAGATAAATTAATAAATAAATGTTGTGAAGGTTCTCATTCAGCCAGGTCATGGTATATCTGTTGTGTTCAGTTAGATCAACTGGACTTCTTAATGACTAGCGAAACGAAAGAATAGAAAAGAAAGCGATTAGTCTGCATTAACCTTGAGCCTCAGAACATTATTAACTATGTACTTGTGGCTCTCTGCAATTTCTTCAGTTGTGTAAAATAGTGAAGGGCTGTATGTAACTAGAAATATAAACGAATATCACTACTGAATTTATTTAGTTCTTAAAGACATATAGAAAAATGTACAAGCCACAATTGTAAAATTTGACGTTTGTAATTTATGTGTGTATGTATGTTTTGTAACTATGTATTGAAATTGTTAACGGTCTTTCTTTAAGGAATGATCGGATTGTTCCTGGACTGAGACAGTAGTATAAAAATGAATTGGACCAATTAAAAAAATAAAAATTTGGGCCTGATCTCCCAGAGGTGCAAATTGCTCCAGGCAAATATGGCTTTCTGTATTAATACTGGATTTGCACCTGTGTTAAATCCAAAAGAGATTTTACTTTAGCACCACTTTGAGTCAGCCATTAGCTGGTCTTAAATTGTGGAGTTAAAAGTGGTGCAGATCCTTTATTAAATAATTGCTCCAGTTGCACAGGGTCTTTTGTGAAACTGGTGCAGCCATGGCAATTAGGAGTTAAATTTGCGCCAACCTATTCAATATAGGTTAGCACGATTTTAATCCCGGTTTTTAGCACAGCACATGAGTGAATCAGGCCCATAGTGTTTGATAACCGAAACACTTAAGTTAAAAACTTACAGGCTTATTTAATAAGAGGTGTACAATTCTTCCCCTGTTCTTACTGCAGCAACCATCAGATGTTATCAAATGTTTTCTAACTGTAGTAGACCAGTAAAAAGGGATCATCTGATTGGTTGGAGCAAATAAATTATCAGCTCGAGCAAAATTTATTAAATAAGCGTGTTAAATTTTAATATGGATGGGATCTATTAGAGCTGATAATACCCCAGATCCCATTATCAATGCTGTCACTATATATAGTGATTGGGAAAGATGTTTGAAAATTCAACTTAACAACCATTAACTTTTTTTTTTTTTTTTTTTTTAGGTCGAAAAGTCCCGGGGTGTTTGAAGTAAGTAGAAAGCAAAAGTTACAATAGTTACCATTATAACTAAAAATATCCTACTATTTCATTTCATACAACCACATACATTAGTGATATCCATGTGTGACTTGCAAAAGCTATAAATTTAACTGACCCCTTGTACAGGAGTGTAACGGCAGGGGCCCTGGTCCTCCTGTTGCTTGGAGGCTGGGCCCCTAACACACCTGCCTTTGCCCAATCAGCTTTTTTTTAAACAGCTGATGTACGTCCTCAGTAAAGATATGCATTACCGGTCCTTTAAACAGCTGATCGTGTGCAGGAAAATACAATTGGCTGTTTATAAAAAAGCGGATTGCAGGCCCCTCTGCCCCGCCCCCCTTCCTCCCCACAATGACGGGGCTGCTGTATTGAGGACATTCACCATATTAACGCACACCAGACTTTATAGCAAACAGCGTTATTAACACGTGTTAATAAACGCTGTTTGCTATTAAGTCTGGTGTACGTTAATATGTTGGATGTACTTTAATTATATGCATTGGTGTGTGGAGCAGTCCGATGAATTGAGGGAGGCTGGGTAGCTGAGTACGCTACTGCCCTTGTACATGGCATCATTAGAACCATTTATAAATATAAATAAACTAGAGAACAAGGCACAATCAACTCTTTTACTATTTATAATTCTTGAGCATTGTATAGATTGTTAATTGACACTGCACCAGTTCTTACTATGGCACTTCTACCCTCCCTATGTATTTGGGTTACCCACCTAATAGAGGGTAAGCTCTATGGGTAGAACCTCTTTCCTCATGTTACATGTTTTAAGCACTTTTTATTTTATGATTTATTTATTATTTATGTTTAATTTATATTTGCCCCCCCCCCCAGATTTTTGTATTTGATATTTTATATATATATATATATATATATATATATATATTATATACCTGCAACAAACATATACATTTGATACTTTCCTATAGTTATCTGTATTCATTTATATTACTTTTAACTATTGTTTAGTTGTGTTTGTTTTTTTTTTTTTTTAGGATCCTAAAACAGTTGAACCTTTGGAACGTTTGGCATTGGAAGATTTGGAAAGGTCTATATAGTAAGTTTCTAGAATACAATCTAATTAAAATATTTTTTAGTGGCCATAAACAGAATAAAGACAACTAAAGCCTAGAAAACAGTGACATTTGAATAAAAGCAGTAATTGTATCTCCAGGGTGTAACTAACCCCCTGCCAGAGAATATAGAATCTGCATAAGAAGAGTGGTCACAGTATCAAAGGCAGACGATGGTCAGGAAACAGGACGAGAACTGTCCTTTGGACATGTAGGTCATTTGAGACTTTGCGAAGCCATTTCAGTTGAATAGACCCGTCGAATCCTGACTGCAACGGGTCCAATAAGTTGTTAGCATGGAGGTATTAAGTAATGCGTGTACAGACGATACGTTCTAAAATTTTGATGCAACGGTAAGGAGACGGGCGTATTTGAGAGACAGTAGCCAGAGAGTTTTTAAGAAGAGGTTGACACACGCCGGAAAAATCCAGAGGTCAAGGAGATTAAAATGTGAGAGAGCGGGGGAAAGAATTTTAGCCCCAGTGTCTGAGTAAGTAGGAGGGCATGGGATCAAGGGTACATTGTGAGCGCGAGGACAATAGGAGGTTGAAGACTTAAGAATGGGTGACCGGTGAAAGATTCTAGAACTGCACGGTGGGGAGGCAAAGAAGGCGAGAGTTATCCTGGGTGAGGGGATTAGAGTGCGGATATCATCTATTTTTTCTTCTAATGTAGTCTCAGAATCTGAGGAGCGTTAATGGAATGAAGAGTGTCCGTAGAGGAGGCTGCCAGAGAGTTAATTAAAGTATTCTATTAGGTGGATGCTTTCAGATTATGGAAGGAACATTTTGGTTTAAAAAAACTTTTCTCTTACAGAGCCGATATAGAGAAGAAGAAGAGAATCTAGTAAAATTTCCCATTTAAGATGGTGTGTCTGTTTGCCTGTCCTATTAATGTGCTGCTACCAATCAGATGTTATCCAACTGCGTAACCCATTAATAGCTTATCCGATTGTTGATGTAATTTTAGCATCGGACTACTCAGGAACCTTAGCTAATCTAGGAGGTGTCGCTAGACACTGCACAAAACTGTTATTTTATCTAGTTGTTTAGGGGCTTTCATTTTCTTTAAAGTACAATTATACTCACCTTCCCTCGCTCCTCTTCTTAGGTCAGTACCTTTTACCCAGGGTGAGGACCTGAACCGCCAGGTCCTCACCCCTGGGTTCGCAAGGTTAAAGCACAGCGTTACTGAATGCTGCTCTGCAGGCTCCGCCCCCTCTCCTTGCACGACGAGGCCAATAGGAAGGCACCTTTTTGCAGAGCATGCCTTCCTGATAGCCGTCGCCGACGAGAGGAGGGGCGGAGCCTGCCAAGCAGCGTTTCAGTAACTCTGTGCTTTAACTTTGCGAACCCAGGGGGGGGGAGCAGAGGGAAGGTGAGTATAATTGTCCTTTAATTCTATTTACTGGGGTGGGATTTTAGAATTTATTGGTGTTTTTACAAGGGATATTTTCAGAGGCGTGGAGTAACAAATTTGGGTTTACTTCTTTTAAATAGCAATTTATATTATAATATTTAGAAGTCGGGTAATGTGGAACTTAATCGTTTATTGGTTTTTTAAAACCAGATCAAAGAATTGGACAAGGTTTCTTGCTAAAAGCTTCAACCACGAAAATATCATTCGGGACTGGAAGCCTTCACGCACTATACCTTGAGTCAAACATTGAGACGTCATGGTAAGAAACATTTCAATATACTTGGTTAATGTAAATGAGGGGATCTCTCCTTCATAACTGATAGAAAATGTAAATATAGTGACCATAACCTTTACCGTAACCTAGGGATGGGTTCTAGGTTCGTTATTAACCCGGCTTTGATTGAAACCACGCTTAAGAGTTCTGCGAACTTTCCCTAAACTGAAACTTTTTGAAAAACTTTACATTTTTGATGGGTTTAATAGATTATTCAATATTTTTTCAAATTCTTGATAGAATTTTCAATCGGTGGGATCCTGACCGGAGATGTTCTCTTTTTTTTGTTCCGTTTTCGTATTTACGTTCTCGGAAATAATCCGAAAATACAAAACGGAACGGACTTTTGAGGTTTCCGAACTATTTTATACAAAGGATTTTCTTATCGTAACTGAAATCATTTACAGTTAATTGAATATTTTTTATTTTCTTGCAGATAATAATGAGTATGGTCAAGGAGGCTCTCTAGTAGATCTCCTTAACACCCAGTATTCAGTCTGCCATACTATTTAAGGAGGACTGGATACGTATGTTTTCAAGGGAGATACTGCAGGTAAGGCATCTAACTATTTTCTCATTCAGGAAAATATGGATGGTGTTTTAAAATTGATTGCAATTATAATTTGTTGGCTACCAAAGTTTATGATAAATGTTTTTCAGTAATTATTCCATATGATCTCACATTTATTGCTAAAGCAAATGTTATTGATTTGTCAATCTCCATAGGATTGTTTTGCCTCCACTCAATGGTTATTGCCCACAGGAATTAAAGGACAATAATCCTGTTTAGTATTGATGGTGGAGTAAAAATAGGTAAGAAAATAGTCTTTAAATGAACAGCTTCATGATTTATCAAACTAAAATCGGACCTGTACTTGCTACACTTTCTGATGTTCCAATCACAGTCCCACCCAATTACTTTGTCAGTCAGATACTGACAAGTCACCATTTTGTAAGCATTTTAAGCGTGGACATGTACTACGTATTACATTTTATTTTTTTATTAGATTCCACATTGGCTATTTTAATAATTTATAGGTCTAACTTTCATTTACCCTATGGCTCCTAAAATGAAATGTGTTACAATAGCTGAATTGTCTGTGTATATTTTACTATCCATTTTAACAATGTATGTCGGGTAATCACAGCTGAATTTGGTTTGGCCATACAATTTAATGGTCCTGAAGATAAAGCAGCGATTGTGTGGGCACAACATACTGATGGCAACAGAAGTCCTTAGCTGTTTAAATGACATCATATTTATATTGACATCATATATTGCTCTTTGTTCTATTTACGTGGGTAAATATATCATTTGATAAGAAATCCCAGTTTTTTTAATTTTTATTGATTTTCCAACAAATTCAGTGCAGTATACAATATTTTGGCATTTAAGAATAATTACAGTTTTGTACAAATTGTACTGAGGTAGTCATTGTTGGAATTATGGAGATAGTAGCATTCGTAATAACTTAACTTATCATAAACAACAGTTACCAGTCAAATCAAGTTTTGTGATTGCCAGAAGGAGGACACATGCCTATAGCATCTTGTAGTTGAATGTCATTTTGCCGTGCGCCCCGCCCGGTCCCATCTCCAGCCCCCCCCCCCCGTGTACAATGCGTGTTCACAATTCGGAGTTTTTGTCCGAGATAGTGCTAAACTAAGAGAACTATACTGTAGTGCTGGAGAGTCCCACCAGCATTCCAATTTTTTGTGTACTTATCTGGGCAGTTTTCTGTGTTGGTAAATAATTTTGATATGGTAGTTCGTTGTTCACAAGCCTGAGCCATTTTTTAACACTTGGGGTTTTATTGGACAACCGCACATAACATTGCTTTTCGAGCATAAAACAATGTTGCCTGCAGGAGAGCCACTCGGTGGCAGACCACACATCTTCCAGCAAACCAAATGCAACAGGTTACAAGTGTTGGTTGGATGGGATGCGGAGTAAGGTCTCTTAGGAAGTTGAGAACCTCCTGCCATTCTACTTTGAGAACCATTTTCAAGGTAAAGTGGATAAAGCCACCATACTGGACTGTATTAAAAAAGGCCGTGAATATAATATTTTCAAAAAAAGATTACCACCAGAGAGCTGTACGCAGCTATAAAAATGAGACTCACTACACTTCGCCAACAAAAAAATAAACCGTAGCATATTATCATTTTTTATATATCAGTTTGTTATTTGTTATTGTTATACATCGTTTTAATAAAGATATTGTTTAATAAATCCGTACATCTGCTCAATCAAGTTATTCAGTATTCATGTTTTATAATGGAAACATTCAACAAAGTGTTATGAATATATTATACACACCATTTAAATGTTTATTATATATATGTTATATAGATAATATCCAAGAGCCCTGCACTCTCGCTTCAGAATTTATCCGTCATAGTGCAGCTGAAGAAATTTACAAGTATATAAATTTACCAATCAGCCGTATATAGGACTGTAGCCACAGGCTATTTTGCTCTGGGAATTTTACTAGAATGTAAATCTGTGAGATAGAGATTGTATGTGTGTGTGTGTGACTGAGAGATTGTGTGTGTGTGTGTGACTGAGAGATTGTATGTGTTTGTGTGACTGAGAGATTGTATGTGTGTGTGTCAGAGATTGTATGTTTGTTTCTATGAAATAGAGATTGTATGTGTGTGTGTCTGTGAGATAGAATTTTGTGCTTTCTCATCTCCACTTAGTCTTTCATAGAGTTTGAAGCGTATTAGCCGGCGCACAATGGAGTTAAGACTGCCTTTTTAAAATTCCTTGTGTTAAGATAAATTAATAAATAAAATGCTTGTGAAGGTTCTCATTCAGCCAGGTCATGGTATATCTGTTGTGTTCAGTTAGATCAACTGGACTTCTTAATGACTAGCGAAACGAAAGAATAGAAAAGAAAGCGATTAGTCTGCATTAACCTTGAGCCTCAGAAGCATTATTAAATCTATGTACTTGTGGCTCTCTGCAATTTCTTTCAGTTGTGTAAAATAGTGAAGGGCTGTATGTAACTAGAAATATAAACCGTAATATCACTACTGAATTTATTTAGTTCTTAAAGACATATAGAAAAATGTACAGAGCCACAATTGTAAAATTTGACGTTTGTAATGTATGTGTGTATGTATGTTTTGTAACTATAGTATTGAAATTGTTAACGGTCTTTCTTTAAGGAATGATCGGATTGTTCCTGGACTGAGACAGTAAGTATAAAAATGAATTGGACCAATTAAAAAAATATACAAAATTTGGGCCTGATCTTCCCAGAGGTGCAAATTGCTCCAGGCAAATATGGCTTTCTGTATTTAATACTGGATTTGCACCTTGTGTTAAATCCCAAAAGAGATTTTACTTTAGCACCACTTTGAGATCAGCCATTAGCTGGTCTTAAATTGTGGAGTTAAAAGTGGTGCAGATCCTTTATTAAATAGATTGCTCCAGTTGCACAGGGTCTTTTGTGAAACTGGTGCAGCCAGTGCAATTATGGAGTTAAATTTGCGCCAACCTATTCAATATAGGTTAGCACGATTTTAATCCCGGTTTTTAGCACAGCACATGAGGGTAAATCAGGCCCATAGTGTTGAGTAACCAGAAACACTTAAGTTAAAAACTTACAGGCTTATTTAATAAGAGGTGTACAATTCTTCCCCTGTTCTTAATCTGCAGCAACCAATCAGATGTTATCAAATGTTTTCTAACTGTAGTAGACCAGTAAAAAGGGATCATCTGATTGGTTGGAGCAAATAAATTATCAGCTCGAGCAAAATTTATTAAATAAGCGTGTTAAATTTTAATATGGATGGGATCTATTAGAGCTGATAATACCCAGAGTCCCATTATCAATGCTGTCACTATATATAGTGATTGGGAAAGAATGTTTGAAATATTCAACTTAACAACCATTAACTTTTTTTTTTTTTTTTTTAGGTCAGAAAAGTTCCCGGGGTGTTTGAAGTAAGTAGAAAGCAAAAGTTAACATATAGTTACCATTTAGATACTAAAAATATCCTACTATTTCATTTCATACAACCACATACATTAGTGATATCCATGTGTGACATTGCAAAAGCTATAAATTTAACTGACCCCTTGTACAGGAGTGTAACGGCAGGGGCCCTGGTCCTCCTGTTGGCTTGGAGGCTGGGCCCCTAACACACCTGCCATTTGCCCAATCAGCTTTTTTTTTAAACAGCTGATTGTACGTCCTCAGTAAAGATATGCATGGTACCGGTCCTTTAAACAGCTGATCGTGTGCAGGAAAATACAATTGGCTGTTTATAAAAAAGCTGATTGCAGGCCCCCTCTGTCCCCGCCCCCCCTTCCTCCCCACAATGACGGGGGCTGCTGTATTGAGGACATTCACCATATTAACGCACACCAGACTTTATAGCAAACAGCGTTTATTAACACGTGTTAATAAACGCTGTTTGCTATTAAGTCTGGTGTACGTTAATATGTTGGATGTACTTTAATTATATGCATTGGTGTGTGGAGCAGTCCGGGATGAATTTGAGGCTGCTGTAGCGTAGTTACGCTACTGCCCTTGTACATGGCATCATTAGAATTTATTTATAAATAATAAATACATAGAGAACAAGACACTTGTACATCACATCATCAGAATCTTGTTATACATAATAAATACATGGAGAACAAGGCACAATCAACTCTTTTACTATTTATAATTCTTGAGCACTGTATAGGATTGTTAAATTGACACTGCACCAGTTCTTACTATGGCACTTCTACCCTTCCCTATGTATTTGTAGGTTACCCACCTAATTAGAGTGTAAGCTCTATGGGGTAGGAACCTCTTTCCTCATGTTACATGTTTTAAGCACTTTTATATTTTATGATTTATTTATATATTTATGTATTAATTTATATTTGCCCCCCCCCCCCCGTATTTTTTTTTTCTTTTTTTTTTTATATATATATATATATATATATATATATTATATACCTGCATACAAACATATACATTTGATACTTCTTTGTCCCTATAGTTATCTGTATTCATTTATATTACTTTTATACTATTGTTTAGTTGTTGTTTTTTTTTTTTTTAGGATCCTAGAAACAGGTTAGAACCTTTGGAACGATTTGGCATTGGAAGATTTGGAAAGGTCTATATAGTAAGTTTCTAGAATACAATCTAATTAAAATATTTCTTTATAGTGCCATAAACAGAATAAAGACAACTAAAGCCTCAGAACAACAGTGAACAATTTGATATAAAAGCAGTAATCTGTATCTCCAGTGGTGTAACTAACGCCCCTGCCAGAGAATATAGAATCTGCATAAGAAGAGAGTGGTCCACAGTATCAAAGGCAGACGATAGGTCAAGGAGAACGAGGACCGAGAACTGTCCTTTGGCAACATGTAGGTCATTTGAGACTTTGCCGAGAGCCATTTCAGTTGAATGACCCGGTCGGAATCCTGACTGCAACGGGTCCAATAAGTTATTAGCATGGAGGTAATTAGTAATGCGTGTAGAGACGATACGTTCTAAAAGTTTTGAGGAATTAAAAATGTAAGAAAGAGCGGGGGAAAGAATTTTAGCCCAGTGTCTGAGTAAGTAGGAGGGCATGGGATCAAGGGTATACATTGTGAGCGGCGAGGACAATAGGAGGTTGAAGACTTCAGAATGGGTGACGGGTGAAAGATTCTAGAACTGCAGGCGGTGGGGGAGGCAAAAGAAGGCGAGAGTTATCCTGGGGTGAGGGGATTAGAGTGCGGATATCATCTATTTTATTTCTAATGTAGTCTGCAGAATACTGAGGAGCGTTAATGGAATGAAGAGTGTCCGTACAGGAGGCTGCCAGAGAGTTAAATTAAAGTATTCTATTAGGGTGGATGCTTTCAGATTATGGAATAGGAACATGTTGGTTTGAAAAAAAAACTTTTCTCTTACAGAGCCGATATAGAGAAGAAGAAGTAGAAATAGCAGTAAAAGTTGCCCATTTTAGAATGGTAAGTGTCTGTTTGCCTGTCCTATTAATGTGCTGCTACCAATCAGATGTTATCCAACTGCAGTAAACCCATTAATAGCTAATATCCGATTGGTTGATGTAAATTTATAGCATCGGACTACTGCAGGAACCTTAGCTAATCTAGGAGGTGTCGCTAGACACTGCACAAAACTGTTATTTTATCTAGTTGTTTAGGGGCTTTCATTTTCTTTAAAGTACAATTATACTCACCTTCCCTCCGCTCCTCTTCTTAGGTCAGTACCTTTTACCCAGGGTGAGGACCTGAACCGCCAGGTCCTCACCCCTGGGTTCGCCAAGGTTAAAGCACAGCGTTACTGAAATGCTGCTCTGGCAGGCTCCGCCCCCTCTCCTTGCACGACGAGGCCAATAGGAAGGCACGCTTGTTGCAGAGCATGCCTTCCTGATAGCCTCGTCGCCGACGAGAGGAGGGGGCGGAGCCTGCCAGAGCAGCGTTTCAGTAACTCTGTGCTTTAACTTTCGCGAACCCAGGGGGGAGGAGCAGAGGGAAGGTGAGTATAATTGTCCTTTAATTCTATTTACTGGGGTGGGATTTTAGAATTTATTGGTGTTTTTACAAAGGGATATTTTCAGAGGCTGGAGTAAACAAATTTGGGTTTACTTCTTTTAAATAGCAATTTATTATTATAATATTTAGAAGTCTGGTAATGTGGGAACTTAATCGTTTATTGGTTTTTAAAACCAGATCAAAGAATTGGACGAAGGTTTCTTGCTAAAAAGCTTCAACCACGAAAATATCATTCGGGGACTGGAAGCCTTCACGCACTATGACCTTGAGTCAAACATTGAGACGTCATGGGTAAGAAACATTTCAATATACTTGGTTAATGTAAATGAGGGATCTCTCCTTCATATACTGATAGAAAATGTAAATAATGTGACCATAACCTTTACCGTAACCTAGGGATGGGTTCTAGGTTCGTTATTAACCCGGCTTTGATTGAAACCAACGCTTTAAGAGTTCTGCGGAACTTTCCCTAAACTGAAACTTTTTGAAAAACTTTACATTTTTGATGGGTTTAATCGATTATTCAATATTTTTTCAAATTCTTGATAGAATTTTCAATCGGTTGAGGATCCTGACCGGAGATGTTCTCTTTTTTTTGTTCCGTTTTCGTATTTACGGTTCTCGGAAATAATCCGAAAATACAAAAACGGAACGGACTTTTGAGGTTTCCGAACATATTTTATACAAAGTGATTTCTTATCGTAACTGAAATCCATTTACAGTTTAATTGAATATTTTTTATTTTCTTGCAGATAATAATGGAGTATGGTCAAGGAGGCTCTCTAGTAGATCTCCTTAACACCCAGTATTCAGTCTGCCAAGACTATTTTAAGGAGGACTGGATACAGTATGTTTCAAGGGAGATACTGCAGGTAAGGCATCTAACTATTTTCTCATTCAGGAAAATATGGATGGTGTTTTAAAATTGATTGCAATTATAATTTGTTGGGCTACCAAAGTTTATGATAAATGTTTTTCAGTAATTATATTCCATATGATCTAACATTTATTGCTAAAGCAAATGTTATTGATTTGTCAATCTCCATAGGGATTGTTTTGCCTCCACTCAATGGATATTGCCCACTGAGACATTAAAGGACATAACATCCTGTTTAGTATTGATGGTGGAGTAAAAATAGGTAAGAAAAATAGAGTCTTTAAATGAACAGCTTCATGATTTATCAAACTAAAATCGGACCTGTACTTGCTACACTTTCTGATGTTCCTAATCACAGTCCCACCCAATTTACTTTGCAGTCAGATAACTGACAAGTCACCAGTTTTGTAAGCATTTTAAGCGTGGACATGTACTACATGTAATTACATTTTATTTATTTTATTAGATTCACATTGGCTATTTTCTAATAATTTATAGGTCTAACTTTCATTTTACCCTATGGCTCCTAAAATGAAATGTGTTACAATAGCTGAATTGTCTGTGTATATTTTACTAATTATCCATTTTAACAATGTATGTCGGGTAATCACAGCTGAATTTGGTTTGGCCATACAATTTAATGGTCCTGAAGATAAAAGCAGCGATTGTGTGGGCACAACATACTGGATGGCACCAGAAGTCCTTAGCTGTTTAAATGACATCATATTTATATTGACATCATATATTGCTCTTTGTTCTTATTTACGTGGGTAAATATATCATTTGATAAGAAATCCCAGTTTTTTTTTTAACTTTTTATTGATTTTCCAACAAATTCAGGTGCAGTATACAATATTTTGGCATTTAAGAATAATTACAGTTTTGTACAAAATTGTACTGAGGTAGTCATTGTTGGAATTATGGAGATAGTAGCATTCGTAATAACTTAACTTATCAATAAACAAACAGTTACCAGTCAAATCAAGTTTTGTGATTGCCAGAGAGGAGGACACATGCCTATAGCATCTTGTAGTTGAATGTCATTTTGCCGTGCGCCCGCCCAGGTCCATCTCCAGCCCCCCCCCCCCGTGTACAATGCGTGTTCACAATTCGGAGTTTTGTCCGAGATAGTGCTAAATACTTAGAGAACTATACTGTAGTGCTGGGAGAGTCCAGCCAAGCATTCCAGATTTTGTGATACTTATCTGGGCAGTTTCTGTGTTGGTAAATAATTTTGATATATGGTAGGTCGTTGTTCACAAGCCTGAGCCATTTTTTAACACTTGGGGTTTTATTGGACAACCAGCACATAACAATTGCTTTTCGAGCATAAAACAATGTTGCCTGCAGGAGAGCCAACTCGGTGGCAGACCACACATCTTCCAGCAAACCAAATGCACAGGTTACAAGTGTTGGTTGGATGGGATGCGGAGTAAGGTCTCTTAGGAAGTTGAGAACCTCCTGCCAGAATCTGCTTATCTGTGGACAATCCCATATTAGATGTATAAAGTCTGCGTCAGATGTTTGACACTTGGGACATACAGAGGGTCGGTTGGTTTTCATGTGTTTTAGTTGTTTTGGGGTGTAGTACGCCTGATGTAGTATTTTCAATTGTATGAGTTTATTGTTTACTGCCGGGGATACTAGAGTGTGTGTACTAAGGATCTTGGGCCAGCGATCCTCTTCCAACCCTGGTAAATGGGAGGACCACTTTTTCTTTTGTTAGTCTCATACTGGTTTGTGATTTGGCGGATATCAAGGAAGTATAGAGTTTATAAATGACCCCCCTTAGTCCCTGCGTGAGTATTATACCAATTATTGGATGTTTTGTTATGCTGTTGAAATTGTTGGGGAAAATTGTTTTAAGTGCATGGTGCATTTGAATGTATCTGTAGTGCAGAGAGTTTGGAATTTTGTGCTTGTGTTGGAGGTCCTGGAATGGGATTGGTTGGTTATTTTGAATTAAATTGCCTAGCGTGAGTACTTGGTTTTCTTTCCAGAGTGTTCGCCCCGGGAGACTGAAGTTGTGGAAGCCCTCTGTTGTTCCATAGCGGCGTGTGTTCAAAATGCCCTGTGAGTTCCAGGAGCTGATTGGTGAGGTTCCATGTTATGATGGCCTGTTTATGCAGGGTGGTGCCAGAGCCCACAATGTGCATCTTGGGAGAGGCTAAGTAAGCCATAAAGGGGCCTGTGAGATAGGATAGTAACATCATGTCTGAGTTTGTTGGTGGTATGTCCGGATTAACACAACATTTAAGGTGCTTCAGCTGGGATGCCCAATAATACAATTGTAGGTTTGGTAGTGACACCCCCCCCCCCCCCCCCCCTAAAACAATGTTGCCTGCAGGAGAGCCAACTCGGTGGCAGACCACACATCTTCCAGCAAACCAAATGCACAGGTTACAAGTGTTGGTTGGATGGGATGCGGAGTAAGGTCTCTTAGGAAGTTGAGAACCTCCTGCCAGAATCTGCTTATCTGTGGACAATCCCATATTAGATGTATAAAGTCTGCGTCAGATGTTTGACACTTGGGACATACAGAGGGTCGGTTGGTTTTCATGTGTTTTAGTTGTTTTGGGGTGTAGTACGCCTGATGTAGTATTTTCAATTGTATGAGTTTATTGTTTACTGCCGGGGATACTAGAGTGTGTGTACTAAGGATCTTGGGCCAGCGATCCTCTTCCAACCCTGGTAAATGGGAGGACCACTTTTCTTTTGTTAGTCTCATACTGGTTTGTGATTTGGCGGATATCAAGGAAGTATAGAGTTTATAAATGACCCCCCTTAGTCCCTGCGGGAGTATTATACCAATTATTGGATGTTTTGTTATGCTGTTGAAATTGTTGGGGAATAAGTTTTTAGTGCATGGTGCATTTGAATGTATCTGTAGTGCAGAGAGTTTGGAATTTTGTGCTTGTGTTGGAGGTCCTGGAATGGGATTGGTTGGTTATTTTGAATTAAATTGCCTAGCGTGAGTACTTGGTTTTCTTTCCAGAGTGTTCGCCCCGGGAGACTGAAGTTGTGGAAGCCCTCTGTTGTTCCATAGCGGTGTGTGTTCGAAATGCCCTGTGAGTTCCAGGAGCTGATTGGTGAGGTTCCATGTTATGATGGCCTGTTTATGCAGGGTGGTGCCAGAGCCCACAATGTGCATCTTGGGAGAGGCTAAGTAAGCCATAAAGGGGCCTGTGAGATAGGATAGTAACATCATGTCTGAGTTTGTTGGTGGTATGTCCGGATTAACACAACATTGAAGGTGCTTCAGCTGGGATGCCCAATAATACAATTGTAGGTTTGGTAGTGACACCCCCCCCAACTGTTTGGGGATTTGTAGACAGCTAGTTCTTATTCTTGCGTTTTTGTTACCCCCCATATAAAGGAGAGAATAATACTGTTTAGTTTGATAAAAAATGATTTGGGGATATATAGTAAGGAATGTTGTGTTACATAAAGAATTTTTGGCAACAGGAATATTTTAACCAGCTGGATCTGGCCCCATAGGTTAAGAGATGCATGTTTCCAGGCCAGGGTTTTATTTCTGGTGTATTCTATCAGAGATGAAATGTTAATGGTGTAAAATTGTTGGGGGGATTTAGTGATAGTTATACCTAGGTATTTGAAATGTGGTACTATCGGTATTTGTATATTGGTGGGGATTCTGTGTGATGGGAAATTATTGTGTGGGTAAAGGGCTGACTTATCCCAGTTGATGGTTAGACCCGAATGTATTCCAAAAATATTTGAGTGAGAACGCTGAGTGGTTGTCTGGGGCTTTCTAAATATAGAATTATATTGTCAGCATAGAGTCCCAGACACTCCTCATGCTGGTCAATTCGGAATCCCCATATATTTTGGTTAGCTCTGAGACTCAGAGCTAAAGGTTCTATCGCAAAGAGATAGGGGGATAATGGACACCCTTGTCTGGTGCCCCGCTGAAGTGGGAATGTTTCTGACACGTCTCAGTTTATCAATATCTGGGCTGTCGGTTGTGCATACAGAAGTTTAACCCATTTAATAAAATTGGGGCCCAAATTAAATTTTCCCAAAACCTCCCATAAAAATGCCATTCAATGGAGTTGAATGCCTTGCGTGCATCCAATGACAGAATAATACGTTCCCCAGCGTTGTCATGGTTAAGTTGTGTCTGTATTAAGGTACGGCGCAAGTTTAACTGATTTTTTTGCCATAAAGCCAGTCTGGTCTGGGTGTATTATATAGGTAACGACTTGTTTTAGTCTCGGCTAGAATTTTTTCTAGGTTTTTATAGTCTGATGTTAATGATATCGGTCTGTATGATCCGCATTCTTGAGTATTTTTTACGGGTTTGGGCAAGACTACTACAGTAGCATTATAGAGGCATGGTGGCAATGTTCCAGTGGCAAATGATTCATTGAACATTTCAAGCAGTGGAGGGAGCAGGTGTTGGTTATATTTTTTATATAGTTCTGTCGGGAGCCCATCTGGTCCGGGAGTTTTCCCATTGGGCATTTCGTCAAGGGCTGACTGTATTTCTTCTAGCATTATAGGTCTGTCAAGATGTAGTTTTTGTTCATTTGTGAGTGTTCAGATAGTCGGATATTTCCTGTGGTGTGCTTGTGAGGTTGGAAGTGTATAGTTCATGATAAAAATCCTGAAATACCGACAGTATCTGTGGGGTGGAGTAAGCTAGTGTTTGTGATGGGTTTTGTATAGCTAATGTGGTGTTTGTCTGTGAGTGGTCCTTTACCATATATGTTAGTAACTTGGCTGATTGTCCCCCGTTTTCAAAAAAGTTCTGCTTAACAAAAAATTGCTTACGGTTTGCTTTCTCAACTTGCATAATGTTGTATAAGCGTTGCGTTCTAAGCCAGTTGGTTTTGGTTATTGTGGTTTGATGTTGGATATATTCCCTCTCTGCTTGGAGAAGCTGAGATGTCACGGTTTTCATGCTGTTGTGTGTTGCGCTTAATATAGGAGATTAATGAATGGAGTCGGCCTCTTAGGTATGCTTTAAGTGTTTCCCAGGTAAGTTTGGGATTGTGGTCAGGGGGGGTTGTGTGTGAGGAATTCTTCCTGCTGTTCTGGAATAGTGTCGGGCGTGGGCAGTTGGGTAAGCCAAAATGCATTAAATTTCCAGGGTTTAGTTTGTGTTGTGCTATTTGGTAAGCTTATGTGTGTCAGTATGGGTGAATGGTCTGATATTCCGCGAGGGAGATGGGTGATTTGTGTGACTAGGGGTACCGTTTTCTTGGTAAGGAAAATGTAATCCAGTCTAGATAATGTATTAGATGTTGGGGAGTGAAATGTTGGGGAGTGACAGGTAAATTCCGTTGTGTTGGGGTAACGATGTCTCCAGTTATCTATCCAGGCCCATGTTTGTGTAAAAGAAGCAAGTGGAGTTGTGCTCCCTGATCTGGGGTTTGTTGGTGCGGGATCTACTTGTAGCCAGTCTTTGTTCAGGGAACATGGTTGCGTTAAAGTCCCCCATACATATAAGATGGGCATCCGGGTGTCCTATAAGTAGTGGGATGATGCTATCCATAATAGACAGTCCAGTGTTTGGGGGTGTTATAGATCCCAAGTATAGCTATTGAGGTGTTTTCTATTTCTGCGAGGACAAAGACGTACCTACCATATGGATCTGTTTTGACCAAGTGTATTTTGTATTTAAGTGTTTTCCTGAACAGTATAGATACTCCCCGGGAGTATGTCGAGCACACGCTATGCGCTGCCCATCCAACCCATGGTTTCTGTGTGAGTATGATGGTTGTGCGAATTAAGTGGGTCTCCTGCAGGCAAACTATGTCCGCTTTATATCGATTGATCACTGTAAACACTTGTGTGCGTTTTTCTGCATGATTTAGGCCCCTAACATTCCACAATAGTATTTTAAGGGAGGCTTTCGACTCACCCATATCCTGTGTTTGCTAAACTTCCACCTCGGGGGGCCCCCGGATCAGGCTTCCGGACTTTCAGGCACCGGCTGTCCCCATCTCTACTGGCTTTATATATCAGGCAAAACATATTAAGAATGGTTATTGACATAAGAGTGATGCAGATAAAACATTAAAGGGCATGTCCACCCCCAAATAACAATAACTATAATATCAATAGATCAGCTACTTACATGCTGCATCACACTCTCCGTTTTACTAAAAGCTCTCTTGTAGCTGGGGATGTGCCTTGTACAGTTTCCAAAACGAGCACTAGGAGGCTGAGAACGAGGAAAATGCTTCCGCCTTTTATCATTGTTTGTCGAGGTTTGCGCGTGCGCATTAACGCAATTCAGTGAAATCCGTGCACTCTCCTCACTCCCTCCCGAGTACGCGCGCTAAAGAAAACCCGACGAGATTTCAGACTGTCAGTGCTTAGCATTCACTGACCAATCAGCGGCCGCCAATGTATTCCACCAATGAGAGCACTGTACCCGCCCAACAGTAGTAAAACCTGCTGGCCAATCAAAATTAAGTATTCACGATCTCCACACATGAAAACAGTAAGAGTCTCTGCGAGACTTTGCAAAGAAAATGCGCGTTCACGCGCATGACTGACGGCGAGAGGGGAGCCGCGAGGTGAGGCAGGTCGCACATTTTGAAAGCTGAAAAATGTGTCTTGAGTGCCTCAGCGTTTGTATAGATAAGTCACATTGTCCGTAACCAATAGGACAGTGCGTTCCATCCATATGGTGGGGGTGACCAAAAAGGGGGGGTTAGACACAGGGGGGCGGAGACCAACCTTTTATATTGCACAGGGCGGGTTAAATAGCAGTTAAAAAGGATTGTATACATAATTTTAGACTTTAATAATTATATGACGGTACCGTATATCATTTGAGCTGCGGCACGTTGCCAGTACCCTAGTAGTGAGACCGATTCCAGTCACATTTGGTTGCCTCTACCTGTGCCGAGCGGGCCCCCATCCAGGGCGCCACAGAGTATTACTTTGTGTGTTGGGGTTAAACATCCCCGCTCCCCCGTCCCCGCCATAAATAGGGGCATCCCGTTCCAGGGGCAAAAGTACCCCCAGGGCCTAGGGCTAGCCATATCGTGACATATGGAGACGATCAGTCGGGGAGGACAGTGGTAGACAGTCAGGATATCAGAAAGCTGGCCCCCTTCACCTAAATTGTTTGTATATTTGACCATATCATTCTGGGTATGGGTGGCGGGAAGGGAGCGGCGCCCAGGATCCGGAGGGAGCCGCAGACGCAGGCAGATAAATTATACATTACCAGTCTATCGACAAGTACCTTATTACATAAATTGTTTAACAGACAACCTTTAAATCTAGTGCAATATCATCTACCAGCAGTACAACCATTAACCCGGTGTGCCCGCTCCACCGTAAATACCGGCGACATGTTGTCTGCTCCAAAAATATTCTGGAACCACGTGGCGAGGTAGGCCTCAGGGTCTTTACCCTCTATCCCCTCAGGGAGTCCCACCAGCCTGATGTTTTGCCGGCGGGACCGGTTTTCGATATCGTCTGACCTCGCTTGCTATGTTTTCAGCGTTTTTAGCTCTGCCCCATGTCTTCAAATCCCTTTGTCACACAATACATTTTCCATTTGCAGATCACACAACATTCGCTACCTCCACATCAACATAGAGGTGCTTCTGTATCTTACATAAAACAAATCGGACATTTTAAATCAACGCTTCCTGTGTTTTTACTGTATATTTTCTTTATTAACTAAAGTTAATTATAAAGAGTTTCTCGTGTTTTTTGTTTTTATAACTTTTAGCTTTGTGCAAACATTCTGCAAGGACAGCAGACGATCTGGTCCTTCATGGGGAAAGACCAATGCTATGGTCTCCATTGTGAGTAATTCTCGTGTTTGAAGTGTATTTTTGTATAGACGTCTACTTAGATATTTAGAGATTGCACCAAAAACATACCCACTGATGATTGGTATAGCAATTAATGTTTAATTTTTTTTATTCAAGGTCTGAAGACTTTAGCGATTTCCTAAGTTGTGCCTTACAAAAACTCGACATGAAAGGGCCAGTGGTGCTAAACTTTTGGACCACAAATTTTTAAAGGAGCAGCCAAAGGATTGCAGGGCCACAGATTCCATAATTGGACTCGTAAAAATGAGGAATCTACATAAAGGTTTGGAATTTAAGAGAAACATTTTTTTTTTTTTTTTTAAATACAGATGCTGTGGAAGGAGAATTATACTAATACAGTAATTGGCTGTTTTATGGCTCCTCCCCCAGTTATTGTCTCTGATTCTTTCATCTCTAAAATTGGAGAACATATGTTAATTAAGGAGGAGCTTAAAAATAGACATTTGCATGAGTAGAATTCTCCTTTAATTAGGATAGCAGAAAAAGAAACCGCATTTTTCCATCTTTTAACAGTAGCAATAACGACCTGTTCTTGTAGTGAAGGGTCTATGACTTGGAAACATTAATGTTCAGAGATTTTTATTGTTGTTAGTTTTGTTTTATTACTGGCTAAAATGCTTGATCCTCCTCCTTGAACCCCAGAGTAGGGCCATAGAAAGGGAAGATGCTCTCTGTAAGGATTAGGTCCCTTCTAAGGCTATGTTCACACCATGCAGTTTTTTGGCCCAATCGATTGATAAATCTGTATATAGGTCGATTGGCCTGAAAAGATTTTCATGGCTTTTTGGAGCCTCATGACCGTCAGATCAATTATCCAAACCAGACAAAATAGGCGATCAGACACAACCTGAAAACCATGGACAATCACAAGGTCCTCTATGGTTTGCACGCTTGGTCGATGTGAATGGTTTTCTGCAGCTGCTTTTGCTGCTACCGACAGTCTAAGGATCTAATGGTACGTACCAGGCTTAAGGGATAGTGGGAGCTGCAACTTCTGCTCTGCTGATCTCTTAGGGATGAGAAATAACCATTTTAATATCTCTTTCTTAGTACAACAGATAGGATAGGAGTTAAATTTGCTTTTGAATGAATGGCTGTGTAATGGGGGCAAGTGGAGAATCTTATAGTTATGCTACTTGATTCCTGTGCTGATGACATGAGTATGTTAGAGGTCTCAGTCATTACCAGTCCTAGTGATCTCTAATGTGTTTTTCAATATCCTGATTAGTAAATCTGTTTTTATTAAAGTGGTGTATAAAGAAGAAGATAAACAGGAGAATACAGCCCAATACTGCAACGAGGAAGAGAATAGTATGGACTACAGATATCGGTATTGGGCTGAAGATAATACTGAAGAGGAATCAGATGTAAATAAGGATGAAATGGCTAGGAGCTCTACATAAGCTTAATTAATCTTCAAAAAACCCTCACCTTACATAAAGGTAAGTAAAAGCATCCTAGTTATTGCTCTGAGATTAGCTATAGTGGGAAGAATAGAAAAGATTTAGGGGCTGATGCAATAAAAGGTACAAAAGTTTTCCTGTACTATTAATTTGCATCAACCAATCAGATGTTATCTAACTGCAGTGACCCAGTAAAAAATATAACACCTGATTGGCTGGATTAAATAAATAGTGAGGCAAACACTTCTTATTGCATCTGAGTGATTGTGTCTGAAATGGTTATAGTTCTTTTCATCCGGATAATATTTGTATAGAACTAGGAAAGATTTTAATTCTTATCTCATATACTAACCTAGGGCTGTAAATATGCATGCCGGGGGTGGGTTGCGTGCAGGGTTCATGTGCCGCTGGGATTGCTAGTATTACAGATGATAAGAATAGGATGTATTCTAATATTCTTTTTTGTTTGTCAATGCAGCATAATAGCAATAAACAGACTGAAGAGCACAGATACCGTATATATACTCGAGTATAAACAGTTTTTAAAGGGCATGTCCACCCTTATAAAATATAATTTTTAGTCCAGCCCCAACCGCTATAATTATATTCTTAGAAAGTGCCCCGATAGTTACTTACCTATGCCTCTATCCTTCGCCACACTGCCCTGGCCCTCTGCTTGCACGGAACTGCAAGCAGGAGGCAGGACCGTCAGCTGCGTCTGTGATCGGCTGAGAGGCAGCTACTCACAGATGCGGCGGGTGGCTGCTCAGTGCGGCGAAGGATAGATGCATGGTAAGTAATGATCGGGGGATTTTCTGAGAATATAATTGTAGTGGTTGTGACTAGGGGACTATGGACTATAATATACTAAAAGGAATTTACACTAGGGGGAGGGAGACCAAAGCGGGTAGGAGAGGGAGGGAGAGAGAGGGAGAAGTGCTGCAGTGCGCATGGCAAAATTCTCCGGGAGGAGAGACAGTAGGTAGAGACTCTCTGCTCTCCTCCTGGTGGCCACTTTTTTGGACTTTGGTGGGATTACTGCAGAACCATTTGGAGATGGAAAGTAAGGTAATGATTTTACTACACTACACAGTGGGGCCAGTAGTGGGGGGATTATAGTTTTGGGGGTGGACATGCCCTTTAAGGATCCAAAAATACCTTAAAAACCTGGCTGGAGAACGGGTCCAAGACCCTTCAATCCGTGCCAGCACTCAGCCCTCCAATAGTAAGGGGCATGTTCTTGTGCATGGGTGGTTTAGGGAAGGGGGGGCTGGGGGGTTAGGTGTTCCTTATGCAGTGGGGATGGCTGCTGGGTGGCAGTATGAATGATTTACCGGTACAGTAATTTATTATTTAAGGTTATTTAAAGGTAAAAAGCATTCAAACATTCTAAACGTCTTGCCACTCCAGATGTTTAGAAACTATAACTCCTAGCAACCAAAGCATGCTGGGGGTTGTAGTTTACAAACACCTTAAGTGCAATGGAATAATTGGTTAATAGATTATTACATTATAGTTTTGGGGCAATAGGCTCTTCAACTGCTGTATGAAACTAAGAATATTGCTGTTTATTATACTTGTTATTGTTTATTATAGCTGTTTATTATAAAGTGCAACTAAAGCCTGAATCAGAAGGCAGAGTACCTTGATATAAAAGCAGTAATCACTGCCTCGCTTCTAATTTTAATGCGGTTGCTGAGAAATGTTTCTTACTGGTTCTTTTGTGGGTTTTTTTTTTAATCTGTTAGAAACGGTTGATCGGGTCTAAAAATTATGCTGTTCATATGCTTGTGAAGGTTCTCATTCACCCAGGTCACGGTATATCTGTAATATTCATCCATCCAGGTCATGGTATATCTGTAATATTCATTCAACCAGGTCACGGTATATCTGTAATATTCATCCATCCAGGTCACGGTATATCTGTAATATTCATTCATCCAGGTCACGGTATATCTGTAATATTCATTCATCCAGGTCACGGTATATCTGTAATATTCATCCATCCAGGTCACGATATATCTGTAATATTCATCCATCCAGGTCACGGTATATTGGTGATATCCATTCACCCAGGTCACGGTATATCTGTAATATTCATCCATCCAGGTCACGGTATATCTGTAATATTCATTCACCCAGGTCACGTTATATTGGTGATATCCATTCAACCAGGTCATGATATATTGGTGATATCCATTCAACCAGGTCATGATATATTGGTGATATCCATTCAACCAGGTCACAGTATATTGGTGATATCCATTCACCCAGGTAACGTTATATTGGTGATATCCATTCACCCAGGTCACTATATATTGGTGATATCCATTCACCCAGGTCACAATATATATTGGTGATATCCATTCACCCAGGCCACGATATATTGGTGATATCCATTCACCCAGGTCACGATATATTGGTGATATCCATTCACCAAGGTCACGATATATTGGTGACTTAACACGTGCGAATGTTTTTGGTGTTGTGACATATGAGAGATTTGCACTGAGGTCGGTGGGACGGTAGAAGAGGGTAGTGGGGTGTCTGTGACTGAGAGCAAGATTTGGAGGACCTTGTGGTCAGAGATTGTGTCTGTTGGTTCTCTATAATAGATAGGTGGAGTGTGTTATTCTGTTGAGGTGGTGTGTTGAAATCTAATCAATATTCGACTCGCCACTTCGTCCTTGCCACAAGAGAGTGGAATAAAAAGCTAATAGCCGCCCCTCGGCTATGCGTCTAGACTCTATTATTGCCGTTTCTGTAAAGGGGTGTGCTTGGTGTAAGTAGAAATTCATAAAACGACTTTGTCCAGTGCTATGGGAAGTCTCACTTTCCGCCAGTCAGGTATACTCTGTTTGTGTTATCGGCAAGGGGGTGTATCACTACGGCTTAAGGACAGCGAACAAAGCATAGAAAAGAAAGCGGTGAGCTGCACTGAAACCTTGAGCCTCGAACGCTTATTAATTCATATGGTACTTGTGGCTCGTCGTGCAAGTTTCTTTTCAGTTGAAATAAGTGAAGGGACGTAGTACTAGAAATAAACCTAATATCACTACGTGATTATTTAGTTCTTCAAAGACATATAGAAAATGACCGAGCCACAAGTTGTAAAAATTTACGTGTGTAATGTAATGCTGTGTATGTATGTTTGTGTGTAACTATAGATCAGATTTGAAATTGTTACGAGTCCTTGGTCTTTAGGATGATCGGATGTGTTCCTGAACTGAGACCGTAAGTATAAAAATTAATTGGAACCAATTAAAAAATAGACAAATTTGGGCCTGATCTCTTGCCCAGATGTGCAAAGTGCTCCCAGGCAACGAGGTCTTATCTGTAGTTAAGTACTGGATTGCACCTTGTGGTTAAATCCAAAGAGATTTTACTTTAGGCAACCAAACTTTGAGATCAGCCATTAGCTGGTCTTAATTGTGGAGTTAAAGTGTGCAGAATCGTTTATTAAATAGATTGGCATACCAGTTGCAGCAGGGTCTTTTGTGAAACTGGTGCAGCCAGTGCAATTTGGAAAGTTAAATTGTGCCCAACGGCTATTCATAGAGGTTGCAACGATTGTTAATCCCGGTTTTGTATGCCCAGTCACATGAGGTAAATACAGGCCATAGTGTTTGGATAACCAGAGAACACTGTAGTTAAAAAACTTACATGGCTATTAAAAGGGGTACAATTCTTCCCCTGTTCTTAATCTGCCAGCAACATCAGATTGTTGATCAAATGTCTTCTAACTGCTAGTGAGAACCATCAAAAGGGAATCATCTGGATTGGTTGGAGCAAATAATTAGCAGCTCGAGCAAAATTTTTAAAAGTACAGCTTGTTATTTTAGATATGGTTGGGATCTATATGAGCTGATAATACGCCAGAGTCCCATTATCTGCGTTCACTATATATAGTGTATGGGACATGCAGTTATGAAATGATTCACTATACAAAACCATTAACTTTTTTTTTTTATTTTTTTTAGGCCAGCAACAAGTTTCCCGGGAGGGTGTTTTGAAAGTAAGTAGAAAAAGCAAAAGGTTAAACACTAGTATTACCAATTTAGATACTAAAACTACCTACTATGTCAGTTCATACACCAATAACATTAGTGATACTACCATGATGTGAATGCAAAAGCTATAACTTTACTGACCGAACCTGAGAATGTACGAGGGATGTAACGTGCGGCAGGGGCCCGGTCCCGTCCTGAGATTGGCTGGAGCTGGGCCCCTAACACACCAGCCATTTGCCCAATCACTTTTTTTTTAAACAGTCTGTTTACGTCGCTCGTAAATGATATGCATGGTACCGGTTCCTTTAACCTGATCGTGTGCAAGGAAAATACAATTGGCTGGTTGTATAAACAAGCTCTGATTTGCTAAGGCCCCCTCTTTCCCCGCCCCCACCTTCCCCCCCAAGACGGGGGGCGTGAGAGGAGCATGGTATATCCACGGTACATCACCATAATTGCGACAACCACAGACTTTCACTATGAATGCCAAACAAACATCTTTATTACACGTGTTCAATAACGCTGTTTGCTATTAGATACTGTGTACGTTAGAATGGTTTGGATGTACTTTAATTATCTATTGTTGTGTGGAGTGCAGTTCCGTGGATGAATTCTAGGTGCTGTAGCGTAGTTACGTCTAGCTTGGGCCCTTCGTACATGGCAATCCTTAGACTCCATTTCATAAAACTAAAATATAGAGAACAAGGCACAATCACTCTTTATATTTTAATTCTTGAGCAATTGTAAGAATGTTAAATTGGAACCACTGCACCAGTTTCTACTAGTAGCGACTATCTACCTTCGCCTATGTATTTGTAGTTTACCCACCTAATAGAATTAATCTCGTTGGGTAGGAACCTCTTTCCTCCCTCATGTTACAATTTTTCACACTTTTCTCTTTATTATGATTTTATTTATATTTTAATGTTAATTTAATTTGCCCGGCCATGCGGCCCCTTCTGCCCCCCCAGGAACAAAACCCCAGAGTTTTTTATTCTGATATTTTTTTCATATATATATATGATATATAATATAATTAGGTATACCTGCTACAAACATATACATTTGAAACTACTTCCTATAGTTGATCTGTACATTTATATTACTTTATCTATTGTTTAGTTTTTGTTGTTGTTTTTTTTTTGTTTTTTTTTAGGAATCCTATGCAAACAGGTTAGAACCTTTTGGAACGATTTGGCATTGTAGACTTATTTGGAAGGTCTATAGGAAGTTTCGAGAATACAATCTAATTAAAAATATGGTCTCTTATAGTGCCATAAACAGAATAAGACAACTAAAGCTCGAACCAACAGTGGGAACAATTTAGTATAAAGCAGTAATCTGTATCCCATGTGGTGTAACCTACACCCCTGAACCAGAGAATCGGAATCGCATAAGAAAGAGAGTGGTCCACAGTATCAAAGGCAGGACGATAGGTCAAGGAGAACAGGCCGAAACTGTCCTTTGGCGGACATGTAGGTCATTGAGATTTGCCGGAGTCCATTTCAGTGAATGACCCTGGCGGAATCCTGACTGCAACGGTGTCGCAATAGTTGTTAGCATGGGGTAATTAGTAATAGTCGATGTACAGACGATACTTTCTCAAAAGTTTTGATGCAAACAGGTAAACAGGGTACAGTGCAGGTAGTTTGAGAGACAGGTAGGGCCAAGAGAAGGTATTTTGTATGAGAGGTTAACACACCCCCGCAGGAAAAATATCCCAGAGTCAAGGAGAATTAAAATGTGTGCAGAGCGGAGGGGAAAGAATTTTCTAGCCCCCGTGTCTGTGTAAGTATGGAGGCATGGATCAGAAGGTACACCAATTGTTAGCGGCGAGGACACATAGGGTTGAAGACTTCATAATGGGTGCACTGGGTGAAAGATTCTAGAACTGCAGGCGGTGGAGAATGCACTGAAAGAAGCGCGAAGTTATCCTCGGGTTGAGGGGATTAGAGTTGCGGATATCATCATATTTTCTTTCATATGTAGTCTACATGAATCCTGAGGGCAGCGTTAATGGAATGAAGGGTGTCCGTATAGGAGGTGGCAAGAGTGTTTAAAAAATTAAAGTATTCTATTATGGTGTGCTTTCAGATTATGGACTAGGAACATGTTGGTTTGAAAAAAAACTTTTCTCTTACAGAGCCGATATAGAGAGAAGAAGTAGAAATAGGTAAAAGTTGCCATTTTAGAATGGTAAGTGTCCCTGTTTGCCTGTCCTATTATGTGCGGCTACCATCAGAGATGGTATCCGCAACTGCAGTAAAACCCATTAATAGCTAATCCCGATTGGTTGATGTAAGTTTATTAGCATCGGACTACTGCGAACCTTAGCTAATCTAGGAGGGTCCTAGACACTGCACAAACTTTTATTTTACTAGTTTTGTTTAGGGGCTTTCATTTTCTTAAAGTACAATTAATACTCACCTTCCCTCCGCTCCTCTTCTTAGGTCAGTACTGTTTACCGCCGGGTAGGACCTGAACCGCCAGGTCCTCACCCCTGGGTTCGCGAAGGTTAAGCACAGCTGTTACTGAAATGCTGCTGCTGCAGTCTCCGCCCCCTCTCCGGCACGACGAGGCCAATAGGAGGCACGCTTGTTGCAGAGCATGCCTTCCTGATAGCCTCGTCCCGACGAGAGGAGGGGGCGGAGCCTGCCAGAGCAGCGTTTCAGTAACTCTGTGCTTTAACTTTTGCGAACCCAGGGGGGAGGAGCGAGGAATGTGAGTATAATTGTCCTTTACTATCTATTTACTGGGGTTTGGGTATTTTAGAATTTATTGTTGGTTTTTACAAAGGGATTTTTCAAGGCTGGAGTAACAAATTTGGGGTTTACTTCTTTTAATAGCACTTTTATTAATGATTTAGAAGTCTGGTAATGTGGGAACTTAACTCGTTATTGTTTTTTAAACCAGATCAAAAATTGGACGAAGGTTTCTTGCTAAAAGCTTCACCACTAAAATATCATTCGGGACTGGAAGCCTTCCACGCACTATGACCTTGATGTCAAACATTGAGACTCATGGGTACAAACTTTCAATATACTTGGTTAATGTAAAATGAGGATCTCTCCTTCATATACTGATAGAAAATTTAAATAAGGTGACCATAACCTTTACCGTAACCTAGGGATGGGTTCTAGGTTCCTTATTACCACCGCTTTGATTGAAACCAAACGCTTTAAGATTCTGGAACTTTCCTAAACTGAAACTTTTTGAAAAAACTTTACATTTTTTGATGGTTTTATATATTATTCAATATTTTTTCAAATTCTTATAAATTTTCATTCGGTCGAGGATCCTGACGTAGATGTTCTCTTTTTTTGTTCCGTTTTCGTATTTTACGGTTCTCGGAATAATCCGAAAATACAAAACGGAACGGACTTTTGAGGTTTCCGAACGTATTTAATACAAGCGATTTCTTATCGTAACTGAAATCCCATTTACAGTTAATTGAATATTTTTTATTTCTTGCAGTAATAATGGAGTATGATCAAGGAGCTCTCTAGTAGATCTCCTTAACACCCAGTATTCAATCTGCCAAGACTATTTTAGGAGGACTGTCCAGTATGTTTCAAGGGAGATACTGCAGGTAAGGCATCTAACTATTTTCTCAGTCCGAAAATATGGATGGTGTTTTTAAAATTGATTGCAATTATAATTTGTTTTGGGCTACCAAAGTTTATGATAAATGTTTTCAGTAATTATCATTCCATATGAGCTAACATTTATTGCTAATCAGAAGATGTTATTGATTTGTCAATCTCCATAGGGATTGTTTTGCCTCCACTCAATGGATATTGCCCACATGGATTTAAGGACATAAATCCTGTTTTAGTATTGATGGTGGAGTAAAAATAGGTAGAAAAATACTGTCTTTAATGAACAGCTTCATGATTTATCAAACTAAATCGGACCTGTAACTTGCTACACTTTCTGATGTTCCTACTCCCGTCCACCCAATTTACTTTGCAGTCAGATAAACTGACAAGTCACCAGTTTTGTAAGCATTTTAAGCGTGGACATTAACTACATGTATAATGTTTATTTATTTATTAGATTCACATTGGCACTCTTTTTCTATATTTATAGGTCTAACTTTCATTTTACCCTATGGCTCCTAAAATGAAATGTGTTATCAATAGCTGAATTGTCTGTGTATATTTTCTAATTCCCATTTTAACAATGTATGTCGGGTAATCACGCGAATTTGGTTTGGCCATACAATTTAATGGTCCGAATGATAAAAGCAGCGATTGTGTGGGCACCACATACTGGATGGCACCAGAAGTCCTTAGCTGTTTAAATGACATCATATTTATATTGACATCATATATGCTCTTTGTTCTTATTTACGTGGGTAATATATCATTTGATAATAAATCCCATTTTTTTTTTTAACTTTTTATTGATTTTCCAACAAATTCAGGTGCAGTATACAATATTTTGGCATTTAAGAATAATTACAGTTTTGTACAAAAAATTGTACTGAGGTAGTCTTGTTGGAATTATGGAGATAGTAGCATTCGTAATAACTTAACTTATCAATAAACAAACAGTTTACCAGTCAAATCAAGTTTTTGTGATTGCCAGAGAGGAGGACACATGCCTATAGCATCTGTAAGTTGAATGTCATTTGGCCGTGCGCCCGCCCAGGTCCATCTCCACCCCCCCCCCCGTGTACAATGCGTGTTCACAATTCGGAGTTTTGTCCGAGATAGGCTAAATCTTAGAGAACTATACTGTAGTGCTGGGAGAGTCCAGCCAACATTCCAGATTTGTGATACTTATCTGGGCAGTTTCTGTGTTGGTACAATAATTTTGATATTGGTAGTCGTTGTTCCAAAGCCTGAGCCATTTTTTAACACTTGGGGTTTTATTGGACACCAGCACATAAAACTTGCTTTTCGGCATAAAACAATGTTGCCTGCAGAGAGCCAACCGGTGGCAGACCACACATCTTCCAGCAAACCAAATGCACAGGTTACAAGTGTTGGTTGGATGGGATGCGGAGTAAGGTCTCTTGGAAGTTGAGAACCTCCTGCCAAATCTGCCTTATCTGTGGACAATCCCATATTAGATGTATAAAGTCTGCGTCAGATGTTTGACACTTGGGACATACAGATGGTCGTTGGTTTTCATGTGTTTTTGGTTGTTTTGGGGTGTATGTACGCCTGATGTAGTATTTTCAATTGTATGAGTTTATTGTTTACTCTGCCGGGGATCTAGAGTGTGTGTACTAAGATCTTGGCAGGCCAGCGTCCTCTTCCAACCCTGGTAAATGGGAGGACCAACCTTTTTCTCTTTGTTAGTCTCATACTGGTTTGTGATTTGCGATATCAAGGAGTATATGAGTTTATAAATGACCCCCCTTAGTCCCTAGCGTGAGTAATACCAATTATTGGGATGTTTGGGTTATGCTGTTGAAATTTGGGGAAAATTGTGTTTTAAGTGCATGGTGCATTTGAATGTATCTGTAGTGGCAGGAGTTTGGAATTTTTGTGCTTGTGTTGGAGGTCCTGGAATGGGATTGGTTGGTTATTTTGAATTAAAATTGCCTGCGTGAGTACTTGTTTTTCTTTCATATGTTTCGCCCCGGGAGACTGAAGTTGTGGAAGCCCTCTGTTGTTCCATAGCGGCGTGTGTTCAAAATGCCCTGTGAGTTCCAGGAGCTGATTGGGTGAGGTTTTCCATTTTATGATGGCCTGTTTATGCAGGGTGTGTGCCAGAGCCCACAATGTGCATCTTGGGAGAGGCTAAGTAAGCCATAAAGGGGCCTGTGAGATAGGAATGTAACATCATGTCTGAGTTTGTTGGTGGTATTTCCCGGATTAACAAACATTTAAGGTGCTTCAGCTGGGATGCCCAATAATACACTTGTAGGTTTGGTAGTGACACCCCCCCCAACTGTTTGGGGATTTTGTAGACAGCTAGTTCTTATTCTTCTTCGTTTTTGTTACCGCCCCCATAAAAGGAGAGAATAATCTGTTTAGTTTGATAAAAAATGATTTGGGATATATAGTAAGGAAGTTGTGTTACATAAAGAATTTTTTGGCACAGGAATATTTAAAAACCAGCTGGATCCGGCCCATAGGTTAAGAGATGCATGCTTCCGCCAGGGTTTTATTTCTGGTGTATTCTATCAGAGATGAATGTTAATGGTGTAAAATTGTTGGGGGGTTTAGTGATAGTTATACCTAGGTATTGTGAAATGTGGGTACTATCGTATTTGTATATTGGTGGGATTCTGTGTGGATGGGAAATTATTGTGTGGTAAAGGGCTGACTTATCCCAGTTGATGGTTAGACCCTAATGTATTCCAAAAATGTTGAGTGAGAACGCTGAGTGGTTGTCTGGGGCTTCTAAATATAGAATTATATTGTCAGCATAGAGTCCCAGACACTCCTCATGCTGGTCAATTCGAATCCCCATATATTTGGTTAGCTCTGAGACTCAGCTCTAAAAGGTTCTATCACAAATATGGGTGGATAATGACACCCTTGTCTGGTGCCCCTCTGAAGTGGGAATGTTTCTGACACGATCTCAGTTTATCAATATCTTGGGCTGTCGTTGTGCATACAGAAGTTTAACTCCATTTAATAAAATTGGGCCCAATTAAATTTTCCCTCCCAAAACCTCCCAAAAATGCCATTCAATGGAGTTGAATGCCTTGCGTGCATCCAATGCGAATAAAATACGTTCCCCACGCTGTCATGGTTAAGTTGTGTCTGTATTAAGGTACGCGCAAGTTTAACTGATTTTTTTTGCCATAAAGCCAGTCGGTCTGGGTGTATTATATAGGTAACACTTGTTTTAGTCTCGGCTAGAATTTTTCTAGGTTTTTATAGTCTGATGTTAATGATATCGGTCTGTATGATCCGCATTCTTGAGTATTTTTTACGGGTTTGGGCAAGACTACTACAGTAGCATTATAAGGCATGGTGGCAATGTTTCCAGTGGCAAATGATTCATTGAACATTCAAGCAGTGGAGGGACAGGTGTTGGTTTATTTTTTATATAGTTCTGTCGGGAGCCCATCTGGTCCGGGAGTTTTCCCATTGGGCATTCGTCAAGGGCTGACTGTATTTCTTCTTCTAGCATTATAGTCTGTCAAGATGTAGTTTTTGTTCATTTGTGAGTGTTCAAATAGTCGGATATTTCCTGTGGTGTGCTTGTGTAGGTTGGAAGTGTAATATTTCATGATAACAATCCTGAATACCGACAGTATCTGTGGGGTGGAGTAGCTAGTGTTTGTGATGGTTTTGTATAGCTAATGTTGTGTTTGTCTGTGATGGTCCTTTAACCATATATGTTAGTACTTGGCTGATTGTCCCCCTTTTCAAAAAAGTTCTGCTTAACAAAAAATTGCTTACGTTTTCTTTCTCAACTTGCATAATATTGTATAAGGCGTTGCGTTCTAACCAGTTGGTTTTGGTTATTGTGGTTTGATGTTGGATATATTCCCTCTCTCTGCTTGGAGAGCTGAGATGTCACGGTTTTCATGCTGTTGTGTGTTGCGCTTAATTAGAGATTAATGAATCGGAGTCGCCTCTTAGGTATGCTTTAAGGTGTTTCCCAGGTAAGTTTGGGATTGTGGTCAGGGGGGGTTGTGTGTGAGGAATTCTTCCTGCTGTTCTGGAATAGTGGTCGGCGTGGGCAGTTTGGGTAGCCAAATGCATTAAATTTCCAGGGTTTAGTTTGTGTTGTGCTATTGGTAAGCTTATTGTGTGTCAGTATGGGTGAATGGTCTGATATTCCGCGAGGGAGATGGGTGTTGTGTGACTAGGGGTAACCGTTTTCTTGGTAAGGAAAATGTAATTCCAGTCTAGATAATGTATTAGATGTTGGGGAGTGAAATGTTGGGAGTGACAGGTATATTCCGTTGTGTGGGGTAACGATGTCTCCAGTTTATCTATCCAGGCCCATGTTTTGTGTAAAAGAAGCAAGTGGATTTGTGCTCCCTGATCTGGGGTTTGTTGTGCGGGATCTACTTGTAGCCAGTCTTTGTTTCAGGGAACATGGTTGCGTTAAGTCCCCCCATACATATAGAGAGGCATCCGGTGTCTATAATGTAGTGGGATGATGGCTATCCATAATAGACAGTCCTGTTTTGGGGGTGTTATATGATCCCAGTATAGCTATTGAGGTGTTTTCTATTTCTGCGAGGACAAGACGTACCTACCATATGGATCTGTTTTAAACCAGTGTATTTTGTATTTAGTGTTTTTCCTGAACAGGATACTACTCCTCCCGGAGTATGTCGAGCACACGCTATGCGCTGCCACCAACCCATGGTTTCCTGTGTGAGTATGATGGTTGTGCGAATTAAGTGGTCTCCTGCAGGCAAACTATGTCGCGCTTTATATCGTTGATCACTGTAAACACTGTGTGTGCGTTTTTCTGCATGATTTAGGCCCCTAACATTCCACAATAGTATTTTAGGGAGGCTTTCGCTCACCCCCCATATCCTGTGTTTGCTAAACTTCCACATCGGGGGCCCCCCGGATCAGGCTTCCGGACTTTCAGCACCGGCTGTCCCCATCTCTACTGGCTTTATAATCATCAGGCAAAACATATTAGAATGGTTATTGACTAACAGAGTGATGCAATAAAACATTAAGGGCATGTCCCACCCCCAAAACAATAACTATAATATCAAAGATCAGCTACTTACATGCTGGCATCACACTGTCCGTTTTACTAAAAGCTCTCTTGTACTGGGGATGTGCCTTGTACAAGTTTTCCAAAACGAGCACTAGTAGGCTGAGAACGGGAAAATGCTTCCGCCTTTTATCTAATTGTTTTGTCGAGGTTTTGCGCGTGCGCATTACGCAATTCAGTAAATCCGTGCACTCTCCTCACTCCCTCCCGAGTACGCCCCTAAAGAAAACCGCGACGAGATTTCAACTGTCAGTGCTTAGCATTCACTGACCAATCAGCGGCCGCCAAGTATTCCACCATGAGAGCACTGTACCCTGCCCACAGTAGTAAAACCTCTGCTGGCCATCAAAATTAAGTATTCACGATCTCCACACATGAAAACAGTAAGATTCTCTGCGCAGACTTTGCAAGAAAATGCGCGTTCACGCGCATGACTGACGGCGAGAGGGGAGCCGCGAGGTGAGGCAGGTCGCACATTTTGAAAGCTGAAAATGTGTCTTGAGTGCCTCAGCGTTTGTTAGATAGTCACATTGTCCGTACCAATAGGACAGTGCGTTCCATCCATATGGTGGGGTGCCAAAAAGGGGGGGTTAGACACAGGGGGGCGGAAACCAACCTTTATATTGCACAGGGCGGTTTAAATAGCAGTTAAAAAGGATTGTATACATCGTTTTAAGACTTTAATATTATATGACGGTACCGTATATCATTTGAGCTGCGGCACGTTGCCAGTACCCTAGTATTGAGACCGATTCCAGTCACATTGGTTGCCTCTACCTGTGCCGAGCGGGCCCCCATCCATGGCGCCACAGAGTATTACTTTGTGTGTTGGGTTAAACATCCCCGCTCCCCCGTCCCCCGCCATAAATAGGGGCATCCCGTTCAGGGGCAAAAGTACCCCCAGGGCCTAGGGCTAGCCATATCGTGACATATGGAGCGATCAGTCGGGAGGACAGTGGTAGACAGTCAGGATATCAGAAAGCTGGCCCCCTTCACCTAAATTGTTTGTATATTTGGACCATATCATTCTGGGTATGGGTGGCGGAAGGGAGCGCGCCCAGGATCCGGAGGAGCCGCAGACGCAGGCAATAAATTATACATTACCAGTCTATCGACAAGTACCTTATTACATAAATTGTTTTAACAGACAACCTTAAATCTAGTGCAATATCATCTACCAGCAGTACAACCATTAACCCGTGTGCCCCTCCACCGTAAATACCGGCGACATGTTGTCTGCTCCAAAAATATTCTGGAACCACGTGGCGAGTAGGCCTCAGGGTCTTTACCCTCTATCCCCTCAGGAAGTCCCACCAGCCTGATGTTTTGCCGGCGGGACCGTTTTTTTCGATATCGTCTGACCTCGCTTGCTATGTTTTCCAGCGTTTTTAGCTCTGCCCCATGTCTTCAAATCCCTTTGTCACACAATACATTTTCCTTGATGATCACACAACATTCGCTACCTCCACATCAACATAGAGGTGCTTCTGTATCTTACATAAACAAATCGGACATTTAAAAATCAACCTTCCTGTGTTTTTACTGTATATTTTCTTTATTAACTAAAGTTAATTATAAAGAGTTTCTCGTGTTTTTTGTTTTTATAACTTTTAGCTTTGTGCAAACATTCGCAAGGACAGCAGACATCTGGTCCTTCATGGGAAACCAATGCTATGGTCTCCATTGTGAGTAATTCTCTGTTTGAAGTGTATTTTTGTATAGACGTCTACTTAGATATTTAGAGATTGCACCAAAAACATACCCACTGATGATTGGTATAGCAATTAATGTTTAATTTTTTTATTCAAGGTCTGAAGACTTTAGCGATTTCCTAAGTTGTGCCTTCAAAAACTCGACATGAAAGGGCCAGTGGTGCTAAACTTTTGGACCCACAAATTTTTAAAGGAGCAGCCAAAGGATTGCGGGGCCCACAGATTCCATAATTGGACTCGTAAAAATGAGGAATCTACATAAAGGTTTGGAATTTAAGAGAAACATTTTTTTTTTTTTTTTTAATACAGATGCTGTGGAAGGAGAATTATACTATACAGTAATTGGCTGTTTTATGGCTCCTCCCCCATTTATTGTCTCTGATTCTTTCATCTCTAAATTGGAGACATATGTTATTAAGGAGGAGCTTAAAAATTAACATTTGCATGAGTAGAATTCTCCTTTAATTAGGATTAGCAAAAAGAAACCGCATTTTTCCATCTTTTAACAGTAGCATAACGACCTGTTTCTTGTAGTGAAGGGTCTATGACTTGGAAACATTAATGTCAGAGATTTTTTATTGTGTTAGTTTTGTTTTATTACTGGCTAAAATGCTTGATCCTCCTCCTTGCCCACCCAGAGTAGGGCCATAGAAAGGGAAGTGCTCTCTGTAAGGATTAGGTCCCTTCTAAGGCTATGTTCACACCATGCAGTTTTTTGGCCCAATCGATTGATAAATCTGTATATAGGTCATTGCCTGAAAATTTTCATGGCTTTTTTGGAGCCTCATGACCGTCAGATCAATTATCCAAACCAACAAATAGGCGATCAGACACAACCTGAAAACCATGGACAATCACAAGGTCCTCTATGGTTTGCACGCTTGGTCGATGTGAATGGTTTTCCTGCAGCTGCTTTTGCTGCTACCGACAGTCTAAGATCTAATGGTACGTAAGGCTTAAGGGATAGTGGGAGCTGCAACTCTGCTCTGCTGATCTCTTAGGATAGAAATAACCATTTTAATATCTCTTTCTTAGTACACACAGATAGGATAGGAGTTAAATTTGCTTTTTGAATGAATGGCTGTGTAATGGGGGCAAGTGAGAATCTTATAGTTATGCTACTTGATTCCTGTGCTGATGACATGAGTATGTTAGAGGTCTCAGTCATTACCAGTCCTAGTGATCTCTAATGTGTTTTTCAATATCCTGATTAGTAAATCTGTTTTTATTAAAGTGGTGTATAAAGAAGAAGATAAACAGGAGAATACAGCCCAATACTGCAACGAGGAAGAGAAATAGTATGGACTACAGATATCGGTATTGGGCTGAAGATAATACTGAAGAGGAATCATATGTAAATAAGGATGAAATGGCTAGGAGCTCTACATAAGCTTAATTAATCTTCAAAAAAAAACCCTCACCTTACATAAAGGTAAGTAAAAGCATCCTAGTTATTGCTCTGAGATTAGCTATGTGGGAAGAATAAAAAGATTTAGGGGCTGATGCAATAAAAGGTACAAAAGTTTTTGTACTATTAATTTGGCATCAACCAATCAGATGTTATCTAACTGCACAGTGACCCTAAAAAAATATAACACCTGATTGGCTGGATTAAATAAATAGTGAGGCAAACACTTCTTATTGCCATCTGAGTGATTGTGTCTGAATGGTTATAGTTCTTTTCATCCGGATAATATTTGTATAGAACTAGGAAAGATTTTAATTCTTATCTCATATACTACCTAGGGCTGTAAATATGCATGCCGGGGTGTTGGCGTGCGGTTCATGTGCCGCTGGGATTGCTAGTATTACAGATGATAGAATAGGATGTATTCTAATATTCTTTTTTGTTGTCATGCAGCATAATAGCAATAACAGACTGAAGAGCACAGATACCGTATATATACTCGAGTATAACCAGTTTTTAAAGGGCAATGTCCACCCTTATAATATAATTTTTAGTCCAAGCCCCAACCGCTATAATTATATTCTTAGAAAGTGCCCCGATAGTTACTTACCTATGCCTCTATCCTTCGCCACACCGCCCTGGCCCTCTGCTGCACGAACTGCAAGCAGGAGGCGACCGTCAGCTGCGTCTGTGATCGGCTGAGAGGCAGCTACTCCAGATGCGGCGGGTGGCTGCTCAGTTGCGGCGAAGGATAAATGCATGTAAGTAATGATCGGGGGATTTTCTGAGAATATAATTGTAGTGGTTTGTACTAGGGACTATGGACTATAATATACTAAAAGGAATTTACACTAGGGGGAGGGAGACCAAAGCGGGTAGGAGAGGGGGAGAGAGAGGGAGAAGTGCTGCAGTGCGCATGGCAAAATTCTCCGGGAGGAGAGACAGTAGGTAGAGACTCTCTGCTCTCCTCCTGGTGGCCACTTTTTTGGACTTGGTGGGATTACTGCAGAACCATTTGGAGCTGAAAGTAAGGTAATGATTTTACTACACTACACAGTGGGGCCAGTATGGGGGGATATAGTTTTGGGGGTGGACATGCCCTTTAAGGATCCAAAAATACCTTAAAAACCTGGCTGGAGAACGGGTCCAAGACCCTTCAATCCGTGCCAGCACTCAGCCCTCCAATAGTAAGGGCATGTTCTTGTGCATGGTGTTTTAGGGAAGGGGGGGCTGGGGGTTAGTTGTTCCTTATGCGTGGGGATGGCTGCTGGGTGGCAGTATGAATGATTTACATTTACCGGTACAGTAATTTATTATTTAAGGTTATTTAAAGGTAAAAAGCATTCAAACATTCTAAACGCTTGCCACTCCAGAGTTTAGAAACTATAACTCCTAGCAACCAAGCATGCTGGGGGTTGTAGTTTACAAACACCTTAAGTGCAATGGAATAATTGGTTAATAGATTATTACATTATATTTTGGGGCAATAGGCTCTTCAACTGCTGTATGAAACTAAGAATATTGCGTTTATTATACTTGTTATGTTTTATTATAGCTGTTTATTATAAAGTGCAACTAAAGCCGAATCAGACAGAGTACCTTGATATAAAGCAGTAATCACTGCCTCGCTTCTAATTTTAATGCGGTTGCTGAGAAATGTTTCTTACTGGTTCTTTGTGGGTTTTTTTTTTAATCTGTTAGAAACGGTTGATCGGGTCTAAAAATTATGCTGTTCATAGGCTTTGTGAAGGTTCTCATTCACCCGGTCACGGTATATCTGTAATATTCATACCATCCAGTCATGGTATATCGTAATATTCATTCAACCAGGTCACGGTATATCTGTAATATTCATCCATCAGGTCACGGTATATCTGTATATTCATTCACCCAGGTCACGGTATATCTGTAATATTCATCCATCCAGGGTCACGGTATATCTGTAATATTCATCCCATCCAGGTCACGGTATATCTGTAATATTCATCCATCCAGTGTCACGGTATATCTGTAATATTCATCCATCCAGGTCACGTATATCTGTAATATATCATCCATCCAGTTCACGGTATATCTGTAATATTCATCATCCAGGTCACGGTATATCTGTAATATTCTCCATCCAGTCACGGTATATCTGTAATATTCATCCATCCAGGTCACGGTATATCTGTAATATTCATCCATCCATCCGTCACGGTATATCTTTAATATTCATCCATCCAGGTCACGGTATATCTGTAAATATTCATCCATCCACGTCACGGTATATCTGTAATATTCATCCATCCACGTCACGGTATCTCTGTATAGTCATCCATCCACGTCACGGTATATCTGTATATTCATCCATCCACGTCACGGTTATCTGTAATATTCATCCATCCACGTCACGGTATATCTGTAGTATTCATCCTCCACGCACGGTATATATCTGTAGTATTCATCCATCCACGTCACGGTATATCTGTAGTATTCATCCATCCACGTCACGGTATATCTGTAGTATTCATCCATCCACGTCACGGTATATCTGTAGTATTCATCCATCCACGTCACGGTATATCTGTAGTATTCATCCATCCACGTCACGGTATATCTGTAGTATTCATCCATCCACGTCACGGTATATCTGTAGTATTCATCCATCCACGTCACGGTATATCTGTAGTATTCATCCTCCCTCGTATTCTGTTATCATCCTCCCGCACGGTATATCTGTAGTATTCATCCATCCACGTCAACGGTATATCTGTGTATTCATCCATCCACGTCACGGTATATTGTAGTATTCATCCATCCACGTCCGTATATCTGTAGTATTCATTCCATCCACGTCACGGTATATCTGTGTATTCAATCCATCCACTCACGGTATCTGTAGTATTCATCCATCCACGTCACGGTATATCTGTAGTATTCATCCATCCACGTCACGGATATATCTGTAGTAATCATCCATCCACGTCACGGTATATCTGTAGTAAATTCATCCATCCACGTCACGTATCAATCTGTAGTATTCATCCATCCACGTCACGGTATATCTGTAGTAATCATTCATCCATCCACGTCACGGTATATCTGTAGTAATCATTCATCCATCCACGTCACGGTATATCTGTAGTAATCATTCATCCATCCAGGTCACGGTATATCTGTAGTATTCATTCATCCATCCAGGTCACGGTATATCTGTATAATCATTCATCCATCCAGGTCACGGTATATCTGTATTATCATCCGTCACGTATCTTATCTCATAGTACGTATATCTGTAATATTCCTGTAATATCCATCCAGGTCACGGTCTATCTGTAGTATTCATCCAGGTCACGGTCTATCTGTAATATTCAATTAGATCAACTGGACTTTGAGAACTAAACTCCAATTCCAGTTGATCTAATTGAATACAACAGATATGCAGATCATACGACGCTGGCTTTAAACTAAAGGGGCCCATACACGATGCAATGAAATTGGACTATGACTACCGACCAGATTTAAATGGAAACAATCGTCATACAATCGGACATTAACGAACACAATAAAATTGTTGCCATTTGCTGTGCACAATCTGGCATTAATAGGCAGATATGATTGTGTTAAGATCTAAATTGTTGCAGAAGAATGTGCCGCTAGAAACGCAACCAATTCACCATATTTGGGCAGATTTAATTGTTGCTGATAGTGTAATATGGCGAAAATGACGAATGTAAAAAGCACTTTTTGAGGTCTCGAATGGTAATGAATGAAGTAATTTGCGATTGTGTTTGCTGGTTTTCTTTCATATTTTTTGCTAACGAATGTCGATGTGTGTTCGTACATTAATTAATGCGCCTGTTGTTGTCATGTGTACCGCATCACACATTGCCATCATGAACTAAATATACACTCTATGGTCACACACCTTGGAGACTGTGAGCTCTGCTTTTTCCAGGAAGTTGTTAATTGACACTTCAGGATTGAGTTAGAAGACATTTGTTGGACAATCATCCATACCACATAAACATTTTTATTGTAGCAGATAAAAATTTTTCCGTTCTGACAGATCACCTTCAGATTCAATCAGATCTTCTCAATTTAATTGCACCAGACTTTTATCTATACCATTAACGATACAATTGATGTACAATTGTGGAGTTCGTACGACGATTGTACAACAAAATTGCATAGTGTATGGGCCCCTTTAGGGTTGTGTCAAGAGCAGAAGAATGCAATAATTCTGTTGCAGGCCGGGAATTTGGCGTGGATGAAAGACACGTGTGAGACTATCGAAAAATGAAATTGGAATTGGAAAAGATGCCGAAGTTAAAAAAGGCTGAGGTCTGAGTTTATTGCTGTGCCATGCCTGCTTGCTTGTAATAGAGACGAGGTCTCTGTGACTGTCCGTTATAAATCAGCTCTGCTCTGCTTCTACTCTGCTGCTGGAGCAGACATGCTGTGCCATGGCTTGTTAATGTTAGTGTTTTTTTTTGTGTGAGTTAAAGGGGAAGTCAACTCATTTTTAAAATGTACTTATTGCTGATGCTCCACACAGGGCTGCACTGCAGATCAGTATGGGGGGGTTTACAAAATGGGGATGTACTTTCCCTTAAGTCTAAAGGTTCGTACACACATACGATCACAGGTCCCGACTGGCGACGCATGATGTGTACAAACATCCCGATTATCGGGCAAAACGGATGTTCATACACATCACACGTCGCGGTTCTGGACCCGCGATCGCTTGTGTGTACGAACCTTAAGAGGTTCTGTAATTGTTGTTTGTTCTGGGGTCATATAAAAGTACTAGAACTCAATGAGACCCATGTTAGTAGTGTATACTCCATGTCTTGCAATACCCATGCACACCCACCCCCTGCCACACGCATCCCCCTGCATGCACCTCCTCCAATTGACATCACTCTTGACCACATGCACCCAGCGTCCGTGCATATGACAGCCCTAGGTTAGTACAGGGTATGAGCCATTTTATAAACCTTTAAATTGTATCATCTGCTAGGGCAGTGAAAAATGTATTTATTTATATTGCTTTTAATTCTAATTATGGCTATGTATGCAAACCGTAAAATTCTAACCTTAAAATTGCCACGCTAGCACCATCCCATTACAAAGGGCCCGTGACTAGAGGTAGAGGGTGTGGGGGCTTTAGGTGGAGGATCTTTTATTATCTGGGGCTGGGGCACTCAAACTTTATGATATCAGACTGGGTTTATGTTTTATTAGTCTGATGTTCAGTGGGGGTTGTGGGGGAGGGTGTTATCAATTACAACCTGCAGCTTAGGATGGGGGGGTTACAATATGGGTGTGGGCATTGAAAATCTCAATTATGGTGGGTGGGAATGTTCTATGCTTTTATTTTTTTAATTCAACACCGTTTCTTAATGTGGAATAAATGGATACTATCAGTTATACGGGTATTTGGCTGTGTCTCAGATACCTTCATAATGCTACTTTTACCTTTTATGTGGATACAAATCTCTATAGTGGAGTTCCCTGTATAACTCAGTCTGTGTCCTTGTACCTTTATATAGACACAGAACCCTTCAGTGACTTCTAATATCCTTATAATTTACAGTAGGGGATACATTATCCCTTACATTATCCTTATAATACATGAGTGGTACCCAGAGTTCCCTGTATAACTCAGTCTGTGTCCTTGTACCTTTATATAGACCCAGAACTCAGTGACTTTTACTATCCTTATAATTTACAGTAGGGCATACATTATCCCTTATAATACATGAGTGGTACACAGAGTTCCCTGTATAACTCGGTCTGTGTCCTTGTACCTTTATATGGACACACAACTCCTCAGTGACCTCTAATATCCTTATAATTTACAGTAGGGGGATACATTATCCTTATAATACTGAGTGGTACCCAGGAGTTCCCTGTATAACTCCAGTCTGTGTGCTTGTTTACCTTTATAGGACACAGAACTCCTCAGTGACTGTCTAATATACCTTAATAATTTACAGTAGGGGATACATTATCCCTAATACGATGAAGTGGTACCCAGAGTTTCCCATGTATAACTGCAGTCTGTGTCCTTGTAACTTTATATAGCCCCAGACTCCAGTGACTTTACTACCTTAATTTACATTATGGCATACTTATCCCGTATAATACATGTAGTGGTAACAAGTTCCCTGACCTGTAACCACACACACTGGCATAAACCGTTTGATTGCACTACATTTGGGAGATTGAATTTGTAACTTTTTTTTTACATTCCATGGGTTTTGGCATTATTTCTATTCCTTTTTTTGAATGTTTGCTGTTCATTAGTTTTGAAAACTGGTAAAAGTGCCAACTTCTACTAGAAACTGCGCCTACACCATTGATGGTATGATGCAACGAACTACGCGTTACAGATGCTGAAGTGGGTAGATTTTCATAGAAATATATATTTTTGGGGGGTATTTCTGAGTTGGGGGTGTTTTGTGGAAAAAAATGCAGACTGTTCAAATACAAAACTGGCTAATTTTTTTTGCTGACACGGACATTTGGCATTGGTCACGCTCTGGGTTAGTTGGTAGCCATGTCTCTGGGTACACCCATGAATGTGGCATACCGTTTTATTCGGGAGGAGTTAGGCTTTCATATTTGAGATGCGTTTGAACTTTCCTCTACAGTTTTTAGCTGAAATTCGCATTTGATTTTGTCTCCTGTACAGGAAAAGAGGGGTACCTCCATATATCTGGTATCGTTGTACTCGGGAGTATCAGAGCTTTTAGAAACGGTAAGATTTTTGTGTGTAACTTTAAGATAACTATAAATAACAATTAGAAAAATCCATGGAAATTTGCACATTTTTCATTTTTTTTTTTTTTTAACATTTTACCCATAATTCCAGTAAAATTTCCAAAAAAGTTACAAAATTCTGTTACCGTGTTAAAGTAGACTTTGTGCTGAAAAAAACAATGTATAATATTCCTGATTTACTGCAAGGTTTCCTACTGTAATATTACTGTATTGTTTTGAGGCTTTAGTTGCCCTTTAAATGGACAGCAGAATTCCCATACAGTAGTCTACATAACATAGTAACATAGTAACATAGTAATTAAGGTTTGAATAAAGACATTCGTCCAGTCAAGTCCAACTATTCCCTTCTTTTTTTTTTTTTTTTTTTTTTTTTTAACCCACCTAACATTTGATCCAGAGGAAGGCAAAAAACCCAGCTAAAACAAGGGGAAGATATACGAGCATTTACTATTACTGTATGGGCAATCTGCTGTCCATTTAAAGCAACTAAAGCCTGCAAAAAACCATACAGAATCAGAAGGCAGTTATGGTCATATTAACTACCCTCCGCCTAGATGTTTGACAGTGTTTCTTTTGTTTTCTAATCATCAGTATCACAGATTTGTATAACTCTTATGTCAAATAGTATTACATTTTATAATTTTCCATGTTAATGGTATAACACAACCTATCTTTATTTAATATTGACTTTAAAAAGGATCTTGACTGCTACTGTGCTCTCTCTTCGCTCGCTCTCTCATTCTCTCTCTCCCTCTCCCCCCTCGCCCTCTCCCCTCTCT